>WURS02454245.1:0-31485 GCA_011762765.2 Rhinocypha anisoptera
ACAATTATTTTTGTAAGGTGTTGGTTGACCTTACAATTATTTTTGTAAGGTGTTGGTTGACCTTACAATTATTTTTGTAAGGTGTTGGTTGACCTTACAATTATTTTTGCATGCTACTGTCCAAGCTTACAAAAAATCTTCACGGATTGGCTCCGCGATTATTTAAAGTTATAACTGCCTTACACTGTGTGGGAGAAAGGCTTGTAAATCAATGCGAATCTAGAAAAGCACTTCGAACACATGCACATACACTAATTAAATTATAAAATACTGTTCTTTTTAGCCCCTTTATATAAAAATGTCAAGAAAAGCGAGTTGTCAACCAATCGAGTCTTCTCTTATTTATTATACTATTTATTTTAAATGATAAATATATTTTTATATTTATCATTTTAAGTCGATGCGGTTATCGATTGAACTTAAAGCATATAAAACATCAAATAAAGCATAAAATATTTTATGAGAAACAATTTTGTTTTTACTTCCCACTTTTTTCTCTCATCTTTTCTCTCACGTACTTTCGAGATGAGGGTGAAATCGAAATGAACCTTTCAAAATGAGCGTCACCGCAACTCCGTGAAGAGTGAGATAAACCTCCAAATAAACTTTCACGCATAAAATTAATCAGTCACTCCACTTATCGTGCTCATGCATTTTTAAAGTGACATTTTGAGGCTATCGCAAAACGTTACAATTTTTCTAGTTTTCTTCGAGTGCATAATAATTAAATGTGTCACACTTATTATAAAGATAGGAAATAAAACCGGCATTAACAATATCATTGATCAAAAGCTTCGAAATTGTATTTATCTCAAATCTATCGACCTCTGCAAAAAACACCCTCATTTTTGATGCAGTTATGAAAGAAATTTCATTCAATTTGCTCGCACACCAGTCGTGAATATGAAAACAATTACTTAAAAAGTTAAAGCCATTCTTATTCTATTTAAAATTTCCTTACTTTCAAAATTTAGATTATGATAAGAATGTCAGATTCAACCTAAAAGAAAAGATTCTAAGGTGAGAATCGTGATCTATGCGCCTCTTTATGTCAAATGGGTTCAATAGTGTGAGTTAGAGAGAGAGAGAGAGAGAGAGAGAGAGCAAGTGATGGGCAGGGCACATCACATAAATCCGCTACGATGTACCGCATCAATCTATCACGTTAACATCCATCGAGTATATCCTGAGTGCATCAGTTATGCCAGTTGAAAGTGCAAATTGACTTTGCCCGACTGTTCAACAGAGATGTTCGCCTCGTTCTAACACTGAGCTACTTTAACTAAAGCTAAATTGAGGCGTCTTTGTTGTGTTCGCTTGTTCTCCTGATGACAATGTGGCGGTGGTGATGATGATGTGAGAGGGGGAAAGAGGTTGAACTGAGAACTGTTGAGAGAGAGAGAGAGAGAGAGAGAGGCCATTTTGACAAAACTTTCACTTTACTTGACTGTTGTGATGAGAAGCTTCCGTTTTGAAATGTCTCGTCATCATCATCTACATCAACATCAACAGCATCAAACACCAAAAGCAACAAATGAGTCAGACTAATTGCTCCCTCTTTCCCTCTCCTCCATTGTTTGTTTGATGAGAAAGGAAGAATGATGCAGTTATTCGTACTTGTTTTACCTCCCTCTCTTTCTCTTCCAATCTCGTATATTGTCGCGTAATTAAGATGCTAATTTGAGAGAAAAGAGAAGATCTGCGTGTGTGTAAGTCAAAAATAGAAACAAACATCCTTACTGACACGTTAACTTCACAAATTATGGTTCTGGTAGCTTAACTTAACTCTATTTATCCCTTCTTTTTCTTCCCTCTCACTTTTCTCTTAGTGTACACTAGACCATATCGAATCCAATCAGACCCATCTCGTTATCATCAAATCGACACCATCTTGTCGAGTCCGTCTTATTACAACATTCAAATAAATTACTCATTTTCCTGGTTTACAGCATTTCAGAATGTAATAAAACTCCATCTACAAGCGAACACACGCAAACACAACTAACATGTGCTTCTTTTCTAGTAATTGTCTACTTTCGATTGGGGACAAGTCGTCAACTTGGTAAACTAAGAAAAATAGAACGTTACAGATAACGAACAATTTCAAGCTTTCCTGTTCTGTAGCATTTTTATGTTTTTCTCTGATTTTTTCCTAAACCTGATTTAAGAAATTGGAGAGTTTCAATTTAAACAAAATCAAATTCGATTTCTCAAAATAGCTTTTACTTGACTTGTCTGTATAGTTTTACTAATTAGTAATGAGAGAGTTTGGCAAAATTCACAAACTGATTCTCTATGACCTTCCCCTTAAATATTATAATCACACATGTGTTCCGAGCTCGAAAATAATTGATTGCAGAGGGCGTTTGTCTTTCCGGGAGAAAGACAACAAAATTTACAACCCAGTGCTCCAAAAATTATCTTTTAATGAATGAATGGCAAGTAAAACTAAGAAGCAAACCTAATAGGTTCTAGAAAGTAAAGAGCGAAATAGAGAACAAAGAAGGTAGTTATCATGTTCTCTTCTCTCTCTCTCTTTCTATCCCTCCTCATCAGTATTTGTTTACTACTAGAAGAACAGCTCAAGGAACCCGAAAGGACGTTTGGTTGAATCGACGCTTGGTCATCCTCTCCTGTGGTCATCAATCTTCACGCTGAACCACTCGAGCTAGAGAGACGAAGGCGAATCTAATCTGCTTATCAGTGGAGCGAAGAGAGCGAGACTAGCTCGAATCGCTCCAATGGCAATTAGCCTTCTCCAAGCTAGTCAGCCAAGCAAACCAAAAGTGGCTGAATGTATTTTCATTGTTTCACCTGTTCAACCAAGCGCTTTCTTAACTGTGGTAATCCTTTATGAGATGATGGCTGTGGTGATGACGCTGATCACTGACCGGAGACTGATCTGGCCAACAACTCTAACTCGAGACTATGGCTAGAAGTTGGAACTAAGCTGCATAGCAGAGATAGATTGATCAGATCACTTTGCCTCCTACTCCACCGATTGTCGTCATCATGTGGAGTCTCCCACCACTCGATCATCGGTCAAAGTGATTTCATTCGTTCAACTATCACTATCTCCCATTCATTTGTTTTCTTTCGGGAGACCAACTGGACGGCAGGGAGAAAGGGAAGGAGAACACGAAACACAAACGCGCAAGTGGTGGTGTAATTCAATTTCCACCCTTGGACTTTCGGGAGATCTTGCCTTTGCGATTACAATTTCGTTCGTTCTTGATCTCCTTCACTTACTCACTAACTGTTTGGGTTCGAAACTAATGGATCGACTAAACAGTCGAATTGTGCAAAAAGGGTGAAAACACGCGTATGGTGTGATGTGAGTGCGCCAACTTACATTGTGCAAGAGGGATGAAGTGAGAAGTGCGGCGCCGAGTAGAAATAAGCACCACGGGGCGCGATGAACAACTCGGTAATGCCATGTGACCACTCGATCCACATCATCTTCTCTGCTATGCTTCATATCACACTGCCACTGCCGGTGGTTGCTTTTCAAGGATAATGATGTCCCAAATGACAAAGGCTCAACTTGCTGTTGTTGTTGTTGATGTTGCTGTGATTGTGACAGTGACACCGTGAGATGACATGTCACTTGACAAATCAAATCAGTGCATTTGGATCGATTTCCCTTCTTCCACCTCTTCAACTCCTCTTCCCTTCTTTCTCTGTCTTGGTTTTGTTCAGTTTCTTCAATTTTCTCCACGTTTATCTCCTTCGTTCTGGTCATTTGCCTCATTTCTCTAGTATCTTTTAAATGAGCCATTTCTTTCGTCTATTTTTAGATCTCATTTGGAAAAAAAGTGACAAAAAAATATAAAAAGAAAACACCGTGAAATAGATATTTAATGAAAATGAAGAAAATTGTTGCAAACTTTGATTGACAGGTGTTGAAGATTGAAAAACAGGTAATAAACTTATACTCCGGTATAGGATCGATAAGTCAAGACTGTCACTCACTTTCATCCGTTGCTTTTTTCTTTCGTGAGTAAGTGATGAAACGAAGAAAGAGATGCAACAGTACAGAAAGAGAAAGGGATAAAGAAATACGAGAAAAAACTTTCTGAAGCAATTTCAGAGGATTAAGTCGGAAAATTATCGATTTTCTCCATCTTTGTGTATGTATTGACCGGTTGGTTGATTTGATGCGGTGATGAAGTTGATGTAAAGAGATAAAGAAGGGTTTGAAGCACAGAAGATGGTTGTTTCTGATTGAGAAAATGAATCGATCACGACTCAACTCTCACTGTAAACAAGAGATGAGCATGAGTTGGACACTGATGGCAACGGTATGCACTCCCTGTATAAGACAGCAAAATGTTAGACAAGATTGCAGTTAAAAAGGACTCACAAAAAGCTCTCTAACCGTCGAAAATCGTTTGTTTACATCTCGAAGAGGAAAATGAAAGAAAAGACGCGAGAGAGAGAGAGAGAGAGAGAGAGAGATGCACTCAAAAGATGAATCAAACGCACAGGTGTCTTCCTACTTGCACTACTTTAAGTTGCGGTAGTACTACATGATCTCATTGAAGAAAGCAATCAAATTCTATTCTCCTCATCGTACAAGACTTCTAATTGTGACAAACTATATGTTGTAATAATAGCTTTCACAGAAGCGTTAAACTTAAAGGTTATTTTCCAAAAAGTTTAAAAACAAAATTTTCTAGCTAAGGCATCGTCTAGTTTACTTATTGTGAAAAAATTCAATCGATTTGTTTACGATAAACTTCATTGAATGTGACAAGATATGCCATGCAAAAATTCACAAAAATAGGTCGAAAATGAAAGTCTAACAATAAGAACAAAAACAATTATGCCGTTGAAAGAACAGTCCGATCAATATACATGCTACAATTTATAGATAGATTTGAATAATGTAATTCAAAGCAACCTCACACACTGAGTTAGAAAAGGTGTGAAAGAGTCAATTAATTAAGTTGTTTGCTATAGATTACTTAGCTTATTCATCAGTTAATTTGGCTCTCGTTGCCCTACCACGAAAGGACTGTCAGATCAGATTTGTGTCAATCTTGGCATATGCGATACAAATGGGCTGTTTGATTATTGTAATTTGTATTCAATTTAATTTGACATTTTATCACATCTTATCTGTGGCCATCAACAGTCACAGATCAAATTGAAACACGCCTAAGCTCTTACTTCTCTGCAGATATCTGATATGGAAGTTTTTATATCATCGCGCAATCTCTTTTGTTGGACAAAAAATAATAAAATCTATAACGTTTCTTTTTCTAGTTTGTATTTAAATATTAAGAGATGGCCCATTAATAATATGATTAAAAAATTAAAATTTTCAAACCACCCTTCCCTTCAATGTGAGCTTTTTTACTCAACAAAAATTGCTGTTCAATGAAAGAGTTTCGAAAATTTTTAACCTCCTCACATGATCAATTAATCCATTAATAGACCATCCAAAAGAAACTTTACCCACAAAAACATTAGACTCACAATACTTACCGGAAAGAAAGTTGTGAGAGAGCAACAAGTAACGAATGCTCATAGGTCACAAGTCTCATCATCGATGTCATCAACACGTTCACCGAAAAAGGTGATGATGATCATGATGCGGATTTGGAGAGTGAACTGTGATGATACACACGCACACTCTAGCCGGTGTGTTGTTGCACACTTGCACTTGCGGTGGAAGACAAACAGACAGAAGACAGAAGAGTATGGCGTTGTGGAGGAACAAATCAAAGGAAGAGATGACACTGAGACACTGGCCAGTGGCCGATGCGGACAGAGGCGCGCTAGTGTGTTTGTGTTCACCTCACGCTGCCCACTGACAGTACTGCTGTTGTGTTGTTTCGTCCGGCTGCTGCTGGAACTGCATGAAGCCGAATAATGGCCAACCCGCATCACGCGGCGCGCGTTGCCGCAGGAGGGAAACTTGTCTGACTGCTGACGCTGCTGCTGTTCTACCTCAACACTATCGTGTGTCTCACTGTGTATTCTGTAGGATGAATGAGAAGACATCGAAGCTCTATCTGACAGTGGCGGCCACCGTTGTGTTCTAGCTGTCCCTCCAACTAGCCACTGCAGCTAGTCTGCTTGAGGTAACCGTGAGGCCAGATGTGTTGGGAATAGGGAGCAAGCACAAGCACACGCCACCGATCTTGTTTAATTGCAAATATTTCGACCACTTTGCTCCCTCCCCCCTCTCACTTAGATTCACTTGGCGCCATACACTGGCCTCGCATGTCCCTCAAGCGTCAGAGGCGTCATGGCACGAGCTACAAGTCTCTCCAACTCTTGCTTGCACTGTCCACTCTCTCTCTCTCTCTCTCTCTTATTTTACTTTCTCACACACACACATACACATACACTTAGACTTGTACACAAAGAAAAAGACAGAGAAAGTGAGAGTTGATTTAAATTTTATTTCACATGGTTAGTAGGGAGAAAGAAGTGAAACGAAGATGTTGCAGTGAGATGTGGTGCCACTTCCTCTTCATTAGTTTTCATTTGCAAGTTGCTGATTTTATTGATGTGAACGAGGGGTGTGGAAAAGGCGTACACCCATGGTGTGTCCACCGAATGGTTCGAATAGGCGCGCGCAAGCCATGCTATAGCACGCGAGTATAGCAAAAACAATGGCGAGAGTGTCAGAAAGACTGGTCACTAGAGGCAATTACTGCCGAGTCATGCATTACAACATCTCCCAGAGTTGCAAAGCTAGCAAGGGAGACACGTTTTTTTGTTATTTTCGTTGGTTGACTGGTTAGATGCGGCAGTGAAAGTGAATGCGCGCGCGTGCAGAGATGCCATATGGCCATTTGTATACGAACACACGTACCTGAATGTGCAACATGTGGTAGGTGAAACATCGATTCAACTTAATGCGGCCCGCCGTAGAGCTGATTGAAACAAATAGTGGTGGCCACTGATCACTGATCACGATGACACACACGGAAAGAAAGTAAAACTTGGTGCAATCGCGGTAATCGATAACCACACGGGCAAAGTATCATCGGTAGTCATAAAGTGCATCGATTAGCTACGCATATCGATTATGCGGCTACACTGCCAGGTGGTGTGACCTCACTGAAGGTTTTAAAACTCATATAATAAATCAAATAGATGTTTTCTTTGAGAATTTCACTCTCAAAGATAATCTTTATTCATATCTTTGTTTTTAAGATAAGACTGACTTTGATACTTTGCAACACTTTTTCCTCAAATTTTTGGCGCCATTAAATTCAAATTTCGTTACACAGCTGAGCTAATCCAACTAATCATATTTGGTTGAAATTAAATTAAATTTAAATAAGTTAATCTTTTACAAGATATTATCAAGTAAGATCACAGAGCTATTTAAACTCTGACTTAGGCTTAAGCTTTAAATCGGTTCTTTGTAGTAACTTATCATACATAAGGTAAAGTGTGATCTAAACAAAGATCTGAATTGTTTTGCATGACTGAGTATAAAAATAACTTCATCGACAAGACCCGAAGGCATTCAAGAGGAACTGGCATAAATTTGTCCTATGCAAATTTAAGCACTTTAGTTAGTTAGGTAGTACTATTCTGCACGATAAGCATAAATTGGTCATAATTAGTAGAAAAAATAACTAAAAACTATAATGAACAAGCTCGACTAATTAATTAATTTTTATAACACTATCATTTTAAAAACTTAAGATCACTCTGTATTCAAATGTTATATGGTCATATAAACTGAATTACTATTTTACCATTATTAATTATTTTTTGGTTAATTAAACAAGAATCTAGCTAAAATAAAGTTTGAGTAAAGCAGATAGGTGACAAGAAATTGAACACACCTTGATCCCTAATAACATTACAGATCATCACACCAATACATCACATCTCATAATTCTAAGTTTTAGCTTAGCTGAACGTGATTTACTCCATTAATAGATTGGTTTGACCCTATCATTATCATCGTGAGTTCATCACCTCCATATACTATACTGTTATTATTAGTGTTATAATTATATCAATCCATTTATAAAACAAAGAAAACAACTGGTCGTTTCCTCTCTTTAATTCATTCTAACAAATAACTTTTTTTAAAACTTGCAGCTAATATACAGTGTTGCCTCAAGTTTTACTCTTCGAATTTACATTGAAAAATGTAGCAAAGAAGGAAGTTACAGTGTTGGATTTATGCATTGTGAAAGTTACAATGCTTATAATGGCTTGTTGAAAAGTGAAGCAATTAAAACATGAACCACTACTATATGTAAAAAAGTAATGCTTTTAGAGATTTGTCATTTCTTCTCGTCATCAATGACCCATCATAACTCGAGTTTTAATTCTCTTTCCATCTCACATTTTCGAGAAGTAGATAATTTTATTCATATTCTTATGAGAAATTTTCTTAATTTTTGAATGGTTTTTAATTAATTTAATTCCCTAAATAAAGTTGCATAGTTACTTATTATACCAAGTTTTTCTATTTTATATCGTTCTTCATAAGAAAAAGTTTTCAAACACAAAAAACACTAACATTTTGCACTATTATTAAGGAGTATCCTGTTGAATGAATTCGACAAATTAGGATCATTATTTCATTGTTTTTGGCATCTTTTTGTTTCTTTATTTTTATGGAAACCTTGACAATTCATTATAGTTTTTGCATATAAACCTTCTTTTGCTTTAAAATTCCTAACAAGTAGAAGTACAAAGAAAAAGTTCAAGGTTTGATGGAATGAGATGTTTTGGCTTGAGATGGTATGAGACCTTGACGGGTGCACTTAGACATAGGTTACTATCAAATAATGGTACTCAAAAGTGCTAGGTAGTTAAAGTAGACCAACCGACCTTTTGGTGATGGATAAATTGCCTCTAATTTGCCAAGTATCGTGAAAGCTAGTCTGACTGCTTCACAATGCATTGCCGAGAATAATCTTACAATCATGCTACTTAATAGATGACATGTAGAGATTTCTTCTTCCAAATTACCTGTTGCAATTTTAAATCATAATTTGCTTTACTTTCAAGTAAAGCTTCGGGTAATAACTTTTTTAACACAAAAATTAAACTTAAAACTTTGTCCGTTTTGTTGAAATGGTAGTCAATGCGTCAATGATTTTTCAACAATATATTTCAATATATATGTATTGGAATGTAAAATCGCTTGTTTTGATTAATGATCTCTTTAATTAATTAAAATTGTAGTCATTATGAGTAAATGAGACTACTAAATTGGCCAATTTTGAAGTAATGTTTTGCATGATCGATTCATTGTTTTCACTAGTGTCCATGCGAAAGCAGTGAAATGATCGGAAATCTCGGGGCTACTTGGTGAAATGCACATGGACAATATGCTCACGCGTGTGTGTCAAATTAGTTGACCGACTAGTCGTGTTTGAGCATTATTGTTTTGCCCATCACCATCGTCATCGCGTTGGCGGCACCATTGTTTATCGGTTGTGCCTGTGTCCACCTTGATCATTGGCTAACACTAATCGACAATACTTCTCGATACACACATGTTGTGAGCTAGAGAGCACTAATAGGCCATCTCACTTGATCACATCGATCGGTCCCGGCTGCCTTTCACCACCATGATGCATGATACCAGGTTCTCTTATTTCTCTCTCTCTCACTCTCTCTCTTTCGCTCTCTCCCTTTCTCTCTCTATCTCTCTTTCGCTCTCTCTCTCTCTCTCTCTCTCTCTCTCTCTATTGAATTGATATATATCTTTCACGGATAGGACACTCCCGCGCCGCCCTCACCAACTGTTCTTTCCCAATCATCATCTTCATCATCGTCAATCGAAAGTGTTGGTGAGAAAAGATATTTTTAAAGAAACGACCAATAAATCAAGACATCAATCGAGCAATGTCAACCAGGTTGCTTGATGTCGCCGCTAACCTTTTCGTCCAAAATGGCCTGTGAGAAATCGATGGCACAGTAACAGTAGAGTGATGGATGCGTCTTCAAGTGTAAAAGATATATTGTTTGGTCTACTAATAATTATATTGCGCAGAGCATTGTTTTAGAAAGCAAGAGATGCTCAGTCATTCACTCCTATCTTTTGATTACTATTTATAAATAAAAATGTAATATTAGACGTATTACATTCAGAGAAAGGAGACAAGCATTTGAGATTCAGATTGTTAGCATTAACAGTTCTTCTTAGTCTTAAGAGATGATCATTTTGAGGAGGGGAAAGCACTCGGTGAGATAAAGATAAGTGATGATGAGCAACGTTCGTTGTTCAACCTGCCTCTTTAACAACTGACCCGTTGATAAACCTTACTCTGATTACAGAGTCAGCGCTCTCTCTCTCTCTCTCTCTCATTCTCATGCACAAGTGGGAGCTATTTCTAATTAGTAATTACACTACATTCTTTCCTTTTCCCTTCTTTCTCTTTCAAATCACATGAGTTAACCTGTTGATTTAAACTAAAAATTTAAATTCCCAATAATTCTAATTCGTGTTGTTCCACCATTTGACACTTGAAGACGAAAGTGTTGATAATCAGACTAGCAGATTTAATAAAGAAACCTCAACAATTAGTTAAAGTGCATAACATATAATTCAAAGTAATAAACATCAAAAATATTATACGATGTAGTAGATATCACAATAAGTATTGAAGGCAAACCTTAGTGAACTAGCTGAAGATAGTCAAAAATATGATTGAAGAAATTCGGGTTCTGGTGAATTTGGTCACTGGCTTTGTCATATCGACTGCACGCGTTAAAGTATGCGCTTTTCACCTGTTTGTAGTCGTAAAGAATCAAATAAATCCCGTTGACAATCTGTTCTTTAGGCACATTCATCGAGATAAAGAACTCGATAATGCGATTCGCATTAGCTCGGTTATATCGCTCAGCATTGATGTTTGGTATCATCGTGAGTCTAAATTAGAAAAAATAAATTATTAAAAGAAAACTAATATGTAATTATATTGATTAACAAACCTAGATTTAATAGATTCATAGTCAAGTCCAAAATGATTTTCGAGATAAAATCGTATTCGTAACTCAGGATCATTGGTGAGATCGGCCAGAAATGTGTCAAACTCAGTGGTGGTAGCATGGAAAAAGCTGATTGGCATGTAACTTAAGGGTATCTCCTCTTCTTTCAGTTTTGCTATACGTTCCATAATCCGGTGTCGATGCAGGGCGAGATAATCTAGTCCAAGAACACCGAGCCCAATCGATTTTATATCTTCATTGGTTTCCAACATAGAAAAAATATCACACAAACGTTGTGGCTCAATTGAGAGAAGTTCGCTGGCACGAGAGAAAAACTTTCCGTTGCACTTGCTAAAAGTTTTAAATACAGAATAACATTTAACTTAATTAAATATTCAAATTCAAAAATGCCTAAATGACAAATTTGAATAAAACGACCTCAAGTACCTTTTGACCAGTTCATAGTTCTGCAAAATCTGCTCGTGGTTCAGTTTGAGCACCTGTGATTGCGTAATAAGTCTATCAAAAACATGTTGTCCCATCACAGGCTTGAGTTTGGTCGTAATTGCATGTAGGTTTTCGGGGTCAGTGGAGAGAAAGAGTGCATTGTGAATAATCTTGTTTCCTGGATACTTCAGTTCTCGAGCTAAAAACTCCACGTTGCTCTTAATGGTGGTAAGACTGGTTTCGGAAATCATTCGATGATAACGCTTGCAAACAATTATAATCCGGTTAAAACTAATCTTCAAAGTGGTTGAAAGATACTTGGCAACGCAATAGACACGTAGTTGATGCAATGGCACTTCTTCTGGAGGACCATGTTTCGTTTTGATTATATTCAGCAGTTTTTCTCTGTTAAACCAAACCAAATCATTAGTTTAAAATGACTTATAACTATGTTATGATTATACAACATAATAAAAACATTGAAATCTGACAGAATTACACAAAAAGAACTAAATTACACTAACTTAACATACTTATCATCTCCATAGATGTTCAACGATTTGCACAAAGAGTCAAGACAATCAGGCAAGCGGCTTGAATAGTTAAAGTGAGTTTTCAGTTGATTCGGTGTGAGATGAAGAAAATCGGTGACTGAATCAATTTGAGATACTTTAAACGATCGGAATCCAAGTTCTTTGAGAGTGGACATTCTATAAAAGATTGTCAAATTAAAGATTAAGGTGATTATAGATTATTTCATACCGATTGTAGATTTCTCGATAGGGCATCAAAAATGGTTTTGAATTATAATAAAATTCTTCAGCTCGAAAAAAAAGTTTAAGAAACTTGCAAAGATGAATGATCGATTCGTTGTTTGGATAATTTCGTTCAATTTCATTCTTGTACAAAGTGTAGATCTTTTGAACACGGTCTCTTTCAAGACCGAGTTCATGGGAAACAAACTGTGCGAAGAACGATGAAGAGTCCTTTTGACTGCTTTCGATTTCGAGGTTGTAATTCTTTACAACTGTAGTCACCGGGTAAATGGTCCATTTCAGATCAGATGATTGTGAATTGATTAAACTTGGTCGGGCCTCAGTGGATTGAGCGCGCAGAGGACAAAATCGCGGTCTTGAGGTCACACTGGCCATCAGCTGACGCGTCAACACTAACGATGTTGCGCGACTCATTGCGCCAATCATGCAACTTTAACAAATCAACATAGAAAACAACTTTTCCAAATCTTATTAAAATTTATTTTAAAAATTTCAATGATGAAAGTAGAAGCACGTGTTTTGATTTGTCTGAAGGCGTGAAGCAAACAAGTTTGGAGGAG
This sequence comes from Rhinocypha anisoptera, assembly GCA_011762765.2. Classification (NCBI taxonomy): domain Eukaryota; kingdom Metazoa; phylum Arthropoda; class Insecta; order Odonata; family Chlorocyphidae; genus Rhinocypha; species Rhinocypha anisoptera. The sequence continues at coordinate 12,713 of WURS02454245.1, forward strand.
AAGCCAGTGTTTGGCAAACACATGTGCGTCTATTTTCACCTAACTAATTTGATTCACAAAACATGCTTACTGCGGTAATGTTTTGCTCTCTGATGCAATCAATGCCGGGTTTGTTGTTTAGCTTAACTTTATTAAAAAATTGACTTTTGAGCTTATATTTGAGTCGAGATTTTTTAAGCTTGTTGTGGGTCAATGTATATGTAATAATGAATAGACTATATAATAGTCGTCTGTATGAGAGAATTTGGCGGAATTGTATTCGGCGAGAATTATCCACTTTTCAAAATGTCACAAAGTTTCCTCGTCGAACTATTTGGACCACAGCTTCGGTTGCTTTTGGTGTCTTTGCATATGATCAGTGGAAAAACTATCCGGTGAGATGGAAGCCTAAGATTGCACTATGTTTCCGAGAAAACAATCGCAACAAGCGTCTTCGGCAGAACACTCCTAAAGAGTTGGCGTTATTCGAAGCAATCAGGAAAAACGATGGACGCGCCATAGATCGTTTACTAAAGAGTGGCGAGCTCGATGTGAACACGCGACACACTCTCGGATGGACTCCTCTTCATTTGGCCGCTATTCTCGGTCGTGCTGTCCTGGTAAAAAAGTTGCTCGAAGCGGGTTCCGATCCCAATGCGATCGATGAGTACTCGAATGCACGGCAAATTTCCTATGAAAATCGTCTCGACTATCATCAAGTGTGGTATCAACGAGAGCATGAGTTCTCTGATCTTCTCGCTGACCAGGTGAGCTTTCTGGGCACCACCGCACTGCATTATGCCTGTCTCTCCAGCTCGATCGACACGATTCAAGTGTTGATGGAGTACAAGGCAAATCCAAATCTCGCCAATGAGTATGGCCATCGGCCATTAGATTATCTTGATGATCAAGACCCCGTGGTTGTTGATTTTATGCCTGAGTTTGTCAAATATTGTCGCGAATATGAAGAGTACATTAAGTAAGTTTTATATATAGTAAGTTTATATTTTTTACTTATCACTTGTATAATTTGTTAGGCAGATAAAACTAGAAGAACGTCGAAAATTTCCTTTGGAGCAAAGAATTCGCGAAGTGATTGTTGGTCAGGAAGGTGCTATCACCACGGTGGCTGCCACCATTCGTCGCAAAGAGAACGGGTGGACCGATGCAGAGCATCCACTCGTCTTTCTCTTCCTTGGTTCATCCGGCATTGGCAAGACTGAGCTAGCAAAACAGGTGGCAAATTACCTGCACTGTGATAAAATCTCGAAGGGATTTATTCGAATCGATATGAGCGAGTACCAGGAAAAGCATGAGGTATCTAAGTTTATTGGCTCACCTCCCGGATACATCGGACATGATGAGGGTGGACAGTTGACCAAAGCTCTCACCGAGTGTCCAAATGCTGTAGTGCTGTTTGATGAGGTTGAGAAAGCTCACCCCGATGTTCTCACCATTATGCTTCAGCTTTTTGATGAGGTAAACCCGAACAACATAGTTTGAAATTTACATTTAAAATTCACATTTAAACCCAGGGTCGCTTGACAGACGGAAAAGGTCGAACAATCGAGTGCAAGGACGCAATTTTTATCATGACCTCAAATCTTGCTTCAGATGAGATTGCTGACTACGGTCTTCAGCTTAGACGTGAGAGTGAAGAACTCACTAAAGCACAGTACAGTGGCAAGATTATTAATGAAAGCGAGACGGAGAATCTTGACAAGGTGGTTGTGTCGAGGTACTTCAAGGACCGTGTCATTCGACCCATTCTCAAAAGACACTTCAAGAGAGATGAGTTTCTTGGACGAATTAATGAGATTGTACGAGTTTGACGTGTTTTAAATCTATTATTGATGATTTTGTCTATTCCTTAGGTTTATTTTCTTCCATTTTCCCGATCAGAGTTGCACAAGCTGGTGACTCGCGAATTGGAACTGTGGGCCAAACGTGCTACCGAGCGACATAAGATTACACTCACCTGGGACGCTAACGTGATTGGAATACTTGCCAATGGTTACGATGTTCATTATGGAGCACGATCTATCAAATACGAAGTGGAACGTCGGGTAGTGAATAAACTGGCCAATGCTCATGAAAATCGATTTATGCTACCGGGTGCAAAGGTTCATCTTGTCGCTTCCGAAGATGATGAAGAGTTCAAACTGGATACTGTAGACGCATCACGCATACAACCTACTGACGACAAGAAAAAGGAAGAGCAAGAATCCGATAAAAATATACAACCTGAGCTCAAGTTAAAGCTTTTAATCGAAAATCCTAAACGGTAGTGGCTTAAGTTCCATAATTGATCCATTTTTCAATAAACTGAATATTTATAGGTTATACTTATTATTAATTATTAGCAGAAATTTATAATAATGTTTATTTATTAATTGTTAATTTATAAAATATAAATTAGTATTTTGACTGTTATTATTATTATTATTATTATATTTTATTAGAGTATGGCTAACAGTGGACAACACTATTCCGGGAAAGTTTTCCTTTACTTATTATTTATGCCCGGAAAGTTTTTTTAATCGTTGTACTTAAAAATTATTAATAAAATGTATTAAGTTTTATTTTGCTCATCATTTGAAGATTAACACAGTGATAATGCTAATAAATTGTTAATTTTAAATTTGCATTTCCATATTGTATTAATAAATACTAATTGAAAGTCGAAATTGGTGATATGAATTGCACGCATGCGCAGTAAAGCAAATTACTCGGCAGCTGTTGTGGTGTGTTCTTTTGTTTGGCTTGGTCTGTCCATGGTTGTGTTTGGTGTTTTGAAAGAGTGTTTCTTCAAGTCTTTTTTGTTTTTGTCATAATTTGACTACTTGTGTGAAAGATGCATACTTTTGGAGAAAAGCCCACCGCTTTCCAACTTGAGCCCAATGGAGACTTTTACTACATTGGTTCCGAGGTTTGTAGATTTTCAGACTAATTGATGTTTCAATAATTAGAGTAAAACTTTGTTTAGGTGGGCAACTACATGAGAATGTTTCGTGGGTCTCTATACAAAAAGTTTCCATCGCTATGGCGTCGATTGGTGACGGTGGAGGAGAGGAAGAAAATAAATGCCATGGGTCTTGGGGCTCACTCACTGGCTACTAACATAACTCTTCTCAAAGCAACCGAGGTTGATGAGATCTTTTGCGGAAAAGAAGATAAATACAAAGCAGTATCGATCAGTACCGAACCCTCAGTTGCACGGTATGTTTATTTAGACTAAAATTTTTTATTTTATAAGAGGGCCGGCGCTAAATCGTCGTCTGCCTCTTGTAAAAAACGGCGGCCGAGGTCAAACTCGAGTTATCATATTTTGAAGGGATAGGGCAAAAAAAATCGAATCAAATCGAGTGAGAAATGGAAAAGTTTGAATTCCGAATCAAATTGAATGAGAATTCGAAGAGTTATGCTGAATAACTTATGCACAAAATTCAAATCCTAACACAGAAAACTAGATTCGAATCCGTTAAGAATTCGAATCACAAAAAAAGTTGGATTCGAATTGGTTAAGCACAGTAGAAGTAGCGTAATTCTCACAGTACAAAAACGTGGGTTGCAGAAAACCTAAAAATGACAGAACATTGAACATAGAACATAGAAAACCACTACCATATTCATTATTAATATATAAGGAGGAAAATAAGCATAAGTTGATACTAGTAAATGAGCTAAAAGTTGTTTACCAACTATAATTAATAGCTTTTTAATGATTATAATTTTTTATTTGTTGTGGTAAAACAGTGAGCCAAAGCAAAAGAGACCAAATTGGGCGCCGACTCTACCTAGTACCTCGCACCACCTGGACGCAGTGCCATGCTCGACCTCGATTAGTCGCAGTCGGACAGGACATAAACGTGTCCGAACATTTCCCCTTCTCTATGATGATCTGGACGCTTCGTTAGTGCATGAGAATGCACTACAAAGCGAGGTTCTTGTTCCGATTCGGTTAGATATGGAGATAGAAGGTCATAAACTTCGCGATACCTTTACTTGGAATAAGAATGGTAAGATTTGTCAACAACTTATTTTTTGTTTATGTCTAACTTTAATAAATACTCGTGTAGAGAAAACAATTACACCTGAGCAGTTTGCGGAGATTTTGTGCGATGATCTCGATCTACCTACGCTCACGTTTGTTCCTGCCATCTCGCAGTCCATCCGACAACAAATTGAAGCTTTCCCCAGCGAAAACTTTATGGAAGATGCTCCCGCTGATCAACGAGTGGTTCTAAAGGTAACATTACGTTGTCTAGTTTAGAAACGGGAATAAATATTTTGGCCAGAATAATAATGCAAACGGGCAGTAAATTAAAAACTAGAATATTTGTTCAGTTAGAAAATCCAATTTTGGTAAGTATTTTAAAATGTCAGTTTTAATTGTAAATTGTCAGTATTTTACTAATATGTTGAACAGTAAAAAAAAGTTTTTTGGTTAGTAAACAAAAAAAATAATTGGTTAGTTCATATTATTGAAATGTTTGTCAGTAAATTCAGTATGTGATCTGTAAAAATTATTTTAGTAAAATTAAAAGTTATCTTAATGAAAATTGCAGCAATCTAAAAACTAGTGGAATTAATCTTTGCCTTTTCTCGGCAGTTAAACATTCACGTAGGCAACATTTCACTGGTTGATCAATTCGAGTGGGACATGTCAGAGAAGGACAACAATCCGGAGGAGTTTGCACTGAAGCTCTGCGCCGAGCTTGGTTTGGGTGGCGAGTTTGTAACTGCGATTGCGTACAGCATCCGTGGACAGTTGAGTTGGTACCAGCGGACCTATGCGTTTAGCGAGAATCCACTGCCCACCGTAGACATTCCGTTTCGCAACTCGAGCGACGCCGATCAGTGGTGTCCATTCCTCGAGACTCTCACCGACGCAGAGATGGAGAAGAAGATTCGCGACCAGGACCGCAATACTCGACGAATGCGCCGTCTTGCCAACACTTCTTGGTAGTTCTCACCATTCTATCATTCACACTAGAATTCTATTCACTATTTCGAACTAAACCAAACTCATCTCCGAGTTTATATATTATCAGCATTATCAATATTATATTTTATTATATGCTATAATTTCAAAAGTCGTATACAAATGTACATTAAACTAATTTGTTTTCTTTAATTTATTCATTTTAAAATTATATTGTTAGGCATCAATTTTTATGACAAAACTGATTAGAATTGAAGTTCTAGTTTTAGTTTCAAGTTTTATTCTAAATCATAAGTTACCCAGCGGTCTTATCAATATCGACACAAACTGTTGGACTATTCAGTGCGTATCTTTCCAAAAAGTCATGTTTATCACTTATGCTTATAAAGATAAAATATTGAAGCCACAAAAAAACTTTCTACTTGTTCTTGTGTCATATTTGTGTCACCCGGACGGCTTTGGAAAAACATGGAAATCAATCTTTCGGGAAAGTTAGCTCTGATAACCGGTGCCAGTCGTGGAATCGGTTTTGAAATAGCAGAAGTTTTAACTAAAGCCGGTGCTCGCATTGTAGCTCTCGATATCGACCCAGAGTTGAAGAAATTGAAAGAAAAATTGCCTCAAGTGGAAATTGTTTTTGCTGACCTTCGTGACTGGACTGCAACCAAAGCAGCACTTGAGCCATGGAAAAATAAGATTGATCTTCTGGTCAACAATGCAGGCGTGATTGTGTGCCAGCCTTTAGAAGAGATCACCGAAGAAAGTGTTGATTTTCAATACTCGATTAACGTGAAAGCGGTCATCAATGTCACTCAATCGCTCATCGAAGGCATGAAAGCACGGGGCTCAGGCGCCATCGTCAACATCTCCTCCGTTGCTGGAAAAGTTGGTCTTCAAGATCACATTGTCTACGGAGGAACTAAAGCCGCGATTGACCTCACAACCAAAATTATGGCCTTGGAACTTTGTCCATACGGAATTCGAGTGAATTCTGTAAATCCCACAGTGACTTGGACTGCACTAGCGCAACAGGCATGGGGTGAGCCTCAAAGAAAATCCAAAATGTTATCGAAGATTCCGCTAGGTCACTTTGTCGAGCCGACTGACGTGGCCAATCTAGTGACGTATTTGCTTAGTGACAAAGCCAGCATGATTACTGGCACTAACTTTCCAATTGATGGAGGTGTTGGCAACACTTCGCTTTGAATCAAAATACTTCTACTACCGGCCTGTTACCGTTACCGGCCATGTAGACAAACCGGCAAAGTGTCACTTTGTCTAGGCTAACAATATTGCTTCACACCCTTTTATGTTTAGACAATAAACTTGGGATACACCAAATAAACATTTCAACATTTTTGTAATGCCAAACAGAGGATATCAGTGCACTTAAAGCTGTCAAAGATAATTCATAGAGGTGTTCACGTGTTACTCACGAGAGCAGATCTCGAAAAACTTGTTTTGACAACATGTTAATATTGTATGTCTTCTCACGTTACATAACCACGACGTTTAAATGCGAAATATGACTTGAAATTTCTTATATTTGTGTCAAACATGTTGAAGTTTTACTGTAGTTTTACTTTCACCAGCGTCTGAAAAATTCCATTCGTATTTTATCTCTCTCTCTCTCCTCTCCCTCCCTCTCTCTCTCTCTCTCTCTCTCTCTCTCTCTCTCTCTCTCTCTCTCTGAGTTTGATAAGTGTATCTTCCTTGATACTGCCTTAGTCAGTTTAATATATGAACTACACAATATTTGACTAAGTTTACATTTTCCCATTTTGTGCTGTAAAATTGGCAGTATAACAAAAATGGAGATCAACTTTGCCGGAAAAACCGCTCTTGTGACAGGTGCAGGTCGTGGAATTGGTCGTGAGATTGCTAAACTTTTAGTCGATTGTGGAGCTCATGTTGTAGCGTTGAGTAAAACGGATGCTAACTTAAAGAAGCTCAAAGAAGAGTTACCTTCAATCGAAATTCTCTGTGTTGACCTTGCTGATTGGAAAGCAACCAAAGCCCTGTTGCAGCCATGGAGTGAGAAGATTGATCTTCTAGTCAACAATGCAGCTTTAGCTGAGTGTTGTCCCCTAGAAGAGATTACCGAAGATACTATTGACCGGCAGTATGCCATTAATGTCAAGGCAGTCATCAATGTCACTCAAACCGTGGTGAAAGGCATGAAGGCACGCAAGTCTGGGGCTATTGTCAATGTATCATCTATTGCTGGATTGATTGGCCTAAAAGTAAGTTTGAATTGAGCTTGCTTCAATCTCTACTTCAAGCACCACTTTGTTACTTTCAGGACCATATTGTTTATGGAGGAACCAAGGCTGCTCTAGATTTGACCACCAAGATTATGGCTCTTGAACTTGGTCCGTTTGGAATCCGAGTAAACTCGGTTAATCCCACCGTGACGTGGACTGAAATGGCAATGGTAGGTTGGAGTGATCCAGCCAAACGGGAAAAGATGATTGCTAAAACACCACTGCGACGATTTGGTGAACCAATTGACGTTGCTGAGACTGTGGTCTATCTTCTCAGTGACAAATCAAAGATGATCACTGCGTCGATGATTCCGCTTGATGGTGGTCTTGTCAACAACTCTGCTTAAAATGAGTCTTATTGTCAAATTTTACACTTAAAAAAACTTGTTAATTAGCTTCATTTAATTATAATTCTAATAAATTCTTTGGTTCTTATTCTTGTTCTATCTCATATTTTCAATCATCATCAAAATTATAAAATTGAATATAGATAAATATAAACAAATATGTAACCTGTATAAATTGAGAAAATAAAAGCCAAGAGAAAATTCTTTTTAGATTTAAAAAAAGTTCTGCGAAAACTTGACCTGCTGTCAAATACAATGAAGAAATTGCCCATGAATCAAATTGGCCAGCCAATTTGATTGAGCTACAGCATTTTGCATCAAAAGTTTCAAACTAATAACAACTTCTATAGAAAGTGTTGAACAGTGAAGTTAGGATGAATTGAAACTATATCATGTGATTTTACTTGGATGAAATCTCTTGTTCTTGATCATCCTCCTCGTCAGGCAAACGATCGATGAAATCGCCAAAAATGCTAATGTACTTGTGCAGTGTAGCGTTCACTTTCGAATCCAAAGTTTGCAACTTGCTAAAACCAAATGTTTTTTTGCCCATGCAAGCCTTGGATTTGCGCGCAAAGAGCTTTTTGTCACACAGAGACGAAACCAGACCTTTTAAGCATAATGAAATTTTAAAATAGTATTATTTAATTGGAAAGTACGAACCTCCAGAGGCTTGTTCAATCAAATCCTGTACGGCTTTCATTGCGTCGTGGCCACATGACCTTGCAATCAACCTGTTTTACGTGAAAAATAAACTAAGATTTGTATAGTAGACTAGTTAGAGATGTACTTACGTATCAATACAGTATTGCCATTCGTTGAAAGCGCAGCAACCGTACTGAACGGTGCTATCGATTGAGTCAAGTTGAAACTGGCCACTCATGAAGTAACCTTGAAATCGAGCCTGACACTGCTCTTGAGCGCTGTTCTGTGCAAGGGAATTCTTGATACACTTTGAGTGCTCCAAGTACTCTATCAGTAGATAACATTAATTATTTTATAAATTACTCAGTCATACGTTATTAAATTTTAAATGAATAAAAACATACTTTTTCGAGTGTGTCCGTCAGAGGAGCATAGTTTAGTCCAACTCTGATAAAACATATCTTTCATATTAGCCAATTGGTGGTCTGACTGTTCTCTAGTGGAACCAGTGGGTTGATTGCAGCGCACATAGTGTTGGTTGAGGCAGTCGATGAATCGGATCACCACGTGGCACATGCCATCGAACTCCTTGGCCATCTGGTCTGATGTGCCATTAGAGCCAACTTCAAGTAGGCGTTGCTCGCCATCTTGGTTAGCTTGCATCAAGCAATGTTCCACAAAGCCACTCTGGCAAACGGATTCCTCCGAACGAGAGCTTTCTTCGCCCACCATCAGTGGCACGCGTGAAGCTTGCCATGCCGAGTAAGCGTTTTGGCCTGAAGATCCTTCACTCTGGTACACTGATGGGTATAAAGACGACTCGGCCAGCATTACCATTGGCTGGTAACTCTGGTAGTAGAAACCTTGGGCAAGGCTCACTACTCCGAGCATAACTGTAAAGTAAATAAATTAGCATAAGAACATTCCCAGTGTGGTTAGCTCTAAAATTTGCAATAAGCAACAGGTAAGAGTAGTAATGAATCCTTTGAAGAAAGATACAAACCAGAAACAAGTGGAGTCCACGAAAATGGCGTCATCGTGGAAGAGGTGCTTTCAGTGTCCAAGATCCACAAAGAGTGACGTTGTCGTCGTGCCGGTGCCTTACTTTTGTGAACCGAGCGTCTTTGCCGGCGCGAGAGTGTCACCCGAGAGAGTCGCAAACCGAGTGAATTGAGATCACTTGGAGAAGGAAAAGGAGAACAAGTGAGAGTCACATGAGTGAGAGGGAGGGAGCACTGACCCAACAGACCGATCTACTGAACTCGATAATTGGCCACCACCAGGACTGGCCAGCTCGACCAGGTATATCAAACAGTAGGCCTTTACTTGAGTCACAAATACACTTTATACAACAACAATTGTCACATTTTAGAGATTTGAGGAAATTGTGAACTTACTGGACCTGACTACCCGAAAACCACACTGGAACTAATTGATTATTGCTAAATGAAAGTCTACGCTACCAACTGACTGTCTCTATGAATTTCCTTGATGTATTAATTGGTATATCTGAATGTGTGATTGTATGCGATCATATTAGTCCAACGCGCCAGCACGTATGCACTTGCACGTGCCACCGCCTCTGGAACCAAAGCTCAATTAAAGAAAATTGCTACTCAAGTAGTATATTGGCTTAGCACACGCATTTAGAATTTGCTAAGTTTCTAATAATTAGTCTTATAAACATACAGAGAAAATAGAAAGAAACAGATTTTCCTGTGATTGTAGAGAGGTATATCTATTCGTTTTTTATATGTCTTGTCTCTTTGTGTTGATTTATCGAATGTACCACATGCTTTATTATGATGAGAAAAAAATGAGATGTCACCTTCGATTACACATGAACACAAAACCATACAAACCTACTGATCTATATTCCCAGTTTTCTGTCTACAGTGCTAGAAGCATGTCTTTCTTTTGTTAATTTAATTCTGTTGATGCACGATAGTTTTTTTTGATCTAACTCTTTCCCTCAATGGTGTTATCACTGAAATACCATGGGACTATGAGATTGAGTAGTGAATCAACGAGAGAGGAAAGCGATCAGTGAAGTGACTACCGAGTGGTTTTAATCATCACCAGCAATAACCGCGAAGGAGGCACATCTAAAATAGAAGATCTTGCCACCTCGTGCTCTGTCCGCTTGAGTAGGCATGCTCTACTGGAGTTTCTCACTCACGAACTGTTTGAAAAGTGAAAAAAGACTCTCCCTCTCTGGCACTTACTTACCAAGTGATTAATTTTTTTTAATTACACCACAACTCACACTTGGTACTACTCTTGATCTGTTATTGACTCTAGTACCACAACAGATCCATTGACTCGCTATGCCTATTCAGTGACTTCATTTCGCTTGTTTGGCTGTTATTATTTTTGTTCATCATCATTGTTGTCGTCGTTGTCGACCTTTTAATGAGGCTCGGCAGAGTTGGCGAGAGAGAGAGAGTTTCTGGTTGGATTCACGCGGCCGAGCTTACTAGTACTGTGGCTACCATTGACTCGAGGTGAGTCAGAAGACTCTTACCTCAGTCCAGTAGCGCATCGCTGCTCATGGGAGCCTATCGCACACCGATCTGTTGCCTATCAGGTGAACATAAAGAAATCCATCTCAGGTAAGTTAATTGGAACAACCAAGCCAACAAAGAAGTTTTCTAAGAATTTATTAACACAACGACAGCTGATCATCGATCGATGGCTTCTGGAGGTCATCTTGCATGTCACCTATTGCAGCGTAACGGGCTTTCGTTGATCTATTTTGAGAGAAACCAAAAGAAAGAACGAGATGACACAAGATGACTTAGTGTAAACGTGTTGTACATACATGCCGTCTTGGTGACAATACGATTGATCATCATCAGGGTCATAGACCTAATTAGTTGCAAGACGACGGCAAAGATTTTGTGGGCAAAACTTAGACAAGGCAAAACTACACCTATTCGATGTTCTCCAAATTAATGCGAATCTCAAGAAGTAAATCAACCTATATTTGGTGTTTTAAATTTTTTAGATAGATGTTATCCTCAAATTACAACAAGTAGACTTTTAACTTAAGTTACGTAACTTAGCAAAACTAATGGACCTAATAGAACTGTTGATCAACAGTCCAGAAGTTACTCTTTAGTTATGCTCAAGTGAATTACTATAAAAGATAGACAGAGAGAGAAAAAACACAACTCGATTATTTTAGCAACGCAACACTGACCACTGGTCAGTGCTGACACGGAACAAGAAATGCAGTACATTCGCATGCGGAAATCAAGTTAACCAAAGCTTCTTATACGACAGATTTCATTTTTTCGCCTCTCTCTCTCTCCAACGTACACAACACTGGAAAATGCAACGGAATTATGATATGCATAGTAATTGAAGACTGGGTGGAAATTCGAACTCGAGAATGAAGTGTCAAGGAGGCAATTCAATCCTTCCTAGAGGTCAACAGGCTGCCAACAAGCAATATTCTTTCTAGAGAGACCAAGACCAAATCGAAACTATCATACTTTGCTGTACTAAACCAATTCTCAGTGACAGTGGGAATTTCATAAATAAAACTAGAAACATTGAAAAGGCACCTATTTCTAATTACTATTAACATAAAAAACCTCTAACTTCTCTGAATTAGCAGACTTACAGGCGGACCCTGCTGCCCTATTCCTTGAGAGGGATCGAGACAGGTGGGGTTCTAACCAGAGATTTAAGACCGCATGCCCTTGCTGAAGCACCAACTGGTTAAGCCAGTGTTTATTTATGATTAACATAAAAAATTATGAAAATAGAAACAGAAAGTAAATATATTTAATTTAAAATTTACAAAATAATGGAATTAATTTCGGTTTTATTTAAAGTGACAGTTAATTGACTTCGGTAGTAACACTAGCATGTAAAAGTGGTGCCAGTGAAAAAATAGAATTACAGGCTGAGAAAGAGATAGACAAGCCAATAAGCATGGAGAAAAAAGTCTTATTTTTACTTGTAAAATGTAGTGTATATGGTATCATATTGATTTGGCATAGTGCTATAGCTTTTAGAAAACACTGCAAATGACATAGCGTAAGTAGATTAGTGTTGAATAGATGTGAAGACGCGTGCGCATATGAAAGGGCCCAGTGGTAGAGGAGTGATGCATTTGTGCAGCAGTGAAGAAGTAGTGGAGTGTGGTGGAGTGGTGAAGTCTGGTGAAGTGTGGTGGAGTGTGGTGGAGTTGGCTGTAGCTACACTAGTGCGCTTGTCTAACTCGAGCAGCACTCTAACACGGTTGCGCTCTGCATTCGACTTCCCTATTGGCGGATGGCACACCACTTGAGCACTGGGAGTGAGCTTTCACTGCTGCCCCTGGAGCGGTCGCTTGATTCGCATTTTGAACAATAAAAACAACACTTTGCCGCATCCACCATAATGGACCGACGCAGCTCTAGGATTGGTTCACTCTTGCCAATTTGACCACTGTAGATTTGGTTTCTTTCTTAGAGTTGGACTTGTTTACAGTTTACAAATCAATAGCTGTTGAATCAATATCTAGCTATCATTTGGATTTAAGTATTTTCGTATTTGCCGCTAGAGAAGTGTTCTAGAAACCTCTAGAAACTGATTCAACTTATAAGTGACACGTCACTGCTAAGTGTCAAGTGCACACTCCGCTTCTCAAAATGTCTCTGTCGCGAACTAGCATCCAAGGATGCCCTCAGCAGTATGGAGGATAGAATTGAAGCAATCAAGACCGGCGAGAAAGGTGAAGCAGCAGAATATGTTCATGTTTCAATGTCACAAGCAGAGTCTTAACCAGTAGCATTACAGAAAAAGTGGAAATGCTGAATGGTCAAAGCAAAACCAACAAATGATTTGAATGAAGAAACAAAGAATGATTTAACTTTACTCAATGCAATTGCTGATTCACCATTTGATTTTACTAAAAAAGAAACCTTTGGTTGTACAAAAAAGATTGACTCGAGTCTGGATGCCACAATGAGAAAGATAAACATGAGTTTGCCATGGAAGAATCCAGAGTAGAAGGAAAACTACAGAGAGTTCAATTGTACTCTATGTTATAGATTTTGTGCCTATTCAAACTGACTAAAGGAACATTTTTCATCGGTTCATTTTGACAGAGAAAACTATTCGGAAAATTGTGAACGTGATCCGAATACAATATGTTTAAAAAATCTAAAATTGCATCTGATCGAGATAATCTTAAGATAGAAGATTCTTTGCATAGCATAGAGCAATTAGACAAGAACAAACCAAATGGAGTTTTTAGCAAAGAATCTCCCTTGAATAGTTTGAAAAGAAGTCAAAAAAATACTCAAAATTCATTAGAATCAATCCTGAAGCTTAATTCAGATTATTTGCTTAAAAAGATTAAAATCTTTAACGAAAAATATGAAAAACGAAAAAAGAAGCAAGATATAACATTCAATTGGAAAGTTGAAGATAACCTTTTATGCGACACTGTAAATAAAGAATCTGTATTAAAGGCTTATCTTCTCAAAGCAAATCCTGAAGAAGATCAAATCACACCGATTGATAGTTTAAAACGTGAAAAGTCGTTATATTGTAAGCCGTCTTTTGCATCAATTGAGGATCAATCCAGCATTCATCACCAAGCTACTAATCCCCATTTTGCCCAAAATGATTCCAAAGTTATCAGTCCAATAGAAAGCGACCCCAAAGTTATCAATCCTTCTGAAAGTAATCCCAAAGGTATCAATCCATTCGAAAGTAACCCCAAAACTATCAATCTATCCGAAAGTGACCCAAAAGCTACCATTCCGATTAAAGGTGCTTCTAAAACTCAAGTTCAAGCTAAAAATTTGTCTTGTCCACATTGTGACAAGGTTTTCCGACAGAAGTCTACATTATCACGCCACGTTAGCAGAGATCATGAAGGAAAACGAGAGGTGAAAAAGAGATTTACTTGTAACTTGTGTACCCAGAAATTCTATCAAGAATTTGGACTAAGGTGTCACTTGGTTATTTATCACGACAAAGATGCTGGAAAACAAGATATTGACAATTCTGTAGAATTCGAACATTTTCAAGGAAACTTAAAAATGGTTTCGCGCTCATCTGATCCAAATCAATTATTCGAAACTCCTCCCCCAACTTTATTTTTAACCCCTTTGTTAACCTTTCCCTTAGCTCCCTCTCCCATAATTTCTTTACCAACCTTATCAGTGCAATCAGTTCCTGATGCAGTGGCGTACAGATCATTGCAAAGTGAAGACACGTGCCATTCTCTAGAAGTAAACCCAACTCAATCCTCACAACAAGATGCTAATCAATCGATTCAAACTAATCAAACACCAACGGTTGCAAATAATTCTCAGCCTACTTCTGGTTCACTACGTAAGCGTTGGATACAGTTATATTCGAAAGAAAATATAATCTAATGCTTCTATCTAGTCTAATTTTTATTTTTAGTTTACTAGTATCTAAAGCCATTCTCATTATTCCAATTGTTCAAAACAGAATGACTTTTGCATTATTATTTTGTTCAATGTCAACAAATGACCAAAAAGCTTAAACATGTGCACTTTTGTCATTTTAAGTTTTCAATTTTTATTTTTTTGTTTTTATTCTATAAAAATATTTTTAATTTTAATTATTTTTTAATTTTAAAAATAATTTATGTAAATTATTATCATATTTATATTTATTAATAAAAATACACTTAATTTATATTTTTGAATTATTTCTAGTTATTACAAACTACAGTGTTGCTTCAAGTTTTACTTGCTTTACTTTTTACCAAGCTATTGAAAGCAGGACAGCTTTCATCATGTAAAAATGGAACCCGGCTTACTTCTCACTTTACTTCACTTTTCTATGTAAATTCGATAAATAAAACTTGAGGCAACACTGTAATTAGATCATTTTATGACAAGAGTCAAGCCAGGCTAGGTTGTCGATACTAACTAACCGCAAACTCTTTTTTACATGTCTAAATCTAACATTGTGCGAATTAGATTTTGATTTTAAGTATATTTGTTAGAACTAAACAAATGACACCACTTCAAATTTTAATTTACCGAAAAACTTAAGCAAGTTTGTTCGAATCCACTCCAAAGTATACATTCAAGTTTCGGTTCGAAATTCAAGATTGTGACCGTAGAGTTCACGAAGCTTGTTGAAGTGATCTTTCTGGTAGTCAATATGATGATCAATCATCTCTAAGATCACCTGGTCGTTCTCCTGATGCCGGAAAGTCTGTAGTACATAGCGAGCTCGGTGCTGGAAGCGAATCAAGGTGTTGAACAAATCACACCGATCTTCCAGTGACATCGACTCTCCTGATTGATCAAACAGATCAATGAAGTGGTCCAGCCAAAAGTGTAGTGCTGTGATGCTGCCACTAAATGTTTGCCAAAAGTCATCACCAACAATCGCTCATTTGTCCAATTTAACTAACCTTTTGAGAAACGCGGTGGAGAGAAGACCATCGACTGGAAGCATTTGGTCGATCATGTGACCAAATTCGAGCTTATCTGCCAGACTTACACTGTGCGAGAATCTTTGCAAAATGTTCGTGATAGTCAAAGAAAGTGAAATCAAAGTATGGTTCGGCATGATAATCAACGTGCTCAGTCTGTTCAAGTGTTTCATAGCTTCCAAAAGAAGAGACTTAAGCACAGTTGGTGATATGAGTTGAGATACCCGTGCCAGATGTTTCAATGTCTCAATTGATTCTTTAAATTGCTTCACTTTAACTTCAAAATCGGTGCATTTTTCAAAGCAGAGCAAACACTGGCCAGAGAGCACTGGTTCTTGGTTAACAGAGGTTTCAAACGGAATAGGACCCTCAAGGCAACTAGGACACTTGAGCGCGTTTCCAGAGGTAGCATCACGCAAGCATATACGACACTTGCAGGCGAAGAAGTAATGATTCAGTCGCTCTTGGCGTTTCTCATAAGCAATATCTTTGTTCGGCCCGTAAGTGATTGTAATTTCTTGATCTTTTTCAATTAACCTCAAAATCAAAATTAAAATACTTCGAATCTTATTTTAAAAAATTTTCAAACTTACTGATTAGTGGTGAACCGAATTTCGCCATTCTGAAACTCCCAGTTAGTGTTAGGAACACAGCTGTGATTAATAAGAGAACCAACCAAACACTGACAATTTGCAATCTGTCCTTTCAAGCTCCAATCTTGG
Source organism: Rhinocypha anisoptera (assembly GCA_011762765.2). NCBI lineage: Eukaryota > Metazoa > Arthropoda > Insecta > Odonata > Chlorocyphidae > Rhinocypha > Rhinocypha anisoptera. Next base: position 29,038 of record WURS02454245.1, read on the forward strand.
TTATACTCCTGCCATCCGAAGACATTGAAAATGATTCTCCGCGTATCGACAATAATCATATCGATAAAGTCAAGAAAAAACTCATCACTGGGCTTTTGTCGGCGAATTGAGTGGACGAGATCAAGAAGAATTGCTAGCTCGAGTCCAACCACTGAATGATGCACGTTTGCGGTCTGTCCGTGCTTTGAGTCATGATCCCATAAGATAGAGGACATTTTGTACGCTTCACGTTTTTCTTCCTGAGATTTGCGTACCTCTGGCACAATTCGCTGGTTTGGCTCAGCCAAGTAATTCTCAATGGTATAGCCATGTTTTTCCTTCTCCACGTGATAAGCATCCAAAGGACCCACACGCGAAATCATTCGAAACACGTGAAATGATGGCGATGTAATATGACGCAAAAGACTAACCAAACCACATTCGTGTCTATGAAACACCTGATAGGCTTCTTCAAAACACTTTGCATCACAAAAAATGAGCTCAGTGCAATACTGACACGGGTAAAGTCGGTGTTTGAGTTCAATAAAGCAGTTGGAACAACGTTTGTGTAAAACATCACTCTCCATGATTATGCTATAAGGCTTCTCCCGAAGGATTACCGTTCCTAGGGAAAGAAATACATATAGTAATGTTAAGTTTGTAAGATTTGGTTTTAGAAAAAGTCAAAATAAATCTAATTTAATACCTTTCGGAATGTTCTCCTTTGCTAAAAAGTGTCGTCCAACAATGGGTGAATTTGAAATGTTACAACGAGGATCTAGCTGATATGAGAACCACTCTAAAGATAATTTAAATGATTTCCAACATCCGAATAGTTTGTAATTTACTTACCAGATTTTGATTCGATCATATCACTTGTTTCAGTACGATCTACTAATTTTTGAATACTGATGCGCATCTCTTGCAGCTTTTCCTCGCTCATACTAGTCACTTCTTGAATGTTCTCTAATCCGGTGATTTGATTTAGCATTTGGATGGCTTCTTGATATCGTTTCAACATTTTGAGGCAGTTCACTTTGAGAATCAGCAACTCGAAACTTGTGTCAGTTTTGCGATGGAATTGCCCACGGATATTCAGAGCGACATCTACCGAGTAGAGAGCCTCTTCATACTGCTTCAGTTGAAAATGGATCCGAGATTTTCGGATGTAGAGTTTTGTAAGATGATCGATGTGACTTGGTTCGAATGGAGTGTAAATTATTGCCTAACAAGTGAATGAATAAATAAGAAACCCTCCAGATCATCATTTTAAAACGAAAAACGAGTAGTCACCTTGCCATAGGAAACGAGAGCTTTCTGCAGGCTTTCCTCCTGATTCTGTGGTTTGACACTGCCATTGGCATCCTGCAGAAAGCACTCAGCCTCTTGCTTGAAGCAATTGGCTAGCGCAACTGACTTGGAAGTTTTTTGTTTTGCCTGCTCTAGATTGAGCTTGACCGATTCACGTAGCTGCTCGTAAGACATGAACCGATCTAGAATGAACTTAACTCGGTCTCGGTTACTTTCCAGCTTCTCAAACTCTTCATTCTTGTAAAGCTTCTCCATCAACTCGTTGCGCGTACTACTGTTCATTTTTTAAAAAAAAGTATATCTCAATTTCAATCAACCTTAATCACAAATAAATTGACCGAAACTTGATGAGTCAAGTTTTATGTTTGACAAAATTAATTATTTTGACATAAAGTTGTTAAACTTAAAGATTTAATTTATTAATTTAAAATTATATGTGAACAATAGTAGTTAAACAAATTAAAAATTTATTTTGTCAACATGACTAAGGGTAGGTTTCCACTCTTAACTCGGGTCCAGTTGACTTGTGGAAACGCTCAGTTAATTTAGTTAAACACAAAAAATGATTGTTGTGCTAATTAAGTGGCGTTCCTACTGCTCAACTCGACAAATCACAACACTGTAACTTATAATCTCAACAATCAACTCTTGAGTTGACTCCAGTTGACTTTACTCAAGTTTATATTGTTGCAATTAAGTTATTATTCTTTACATGAGTGACAACGCTATTTTGTCTTACTCGATTTAGTTAAGAATTTGAATCATAACACACAAAGTTAGATTTGAATTGTTTTAAAATTCGAATGATAAAAAATTAGAATCAAATTAGAATTAAAATTAGAAAAAAGCAGAAAAAGTGGGATTCGAATTAGATAAGAATTTTAAGCGTTAGAGTTCAAAAGTTACTGTGCATGAACAAGAAATATGGCAAAAACAAAAATTAACTTAAAATCGTGAATTTTTTAAAAATCGCAATTTCACGATTGATATATTACTTGACAAATGTATTGTGATGCGTTTCTTGAATCAGCTGACACGGCAGTTAATGTAAAAGTATTACAATTTTAAAAAGTTGAGGACTACAAGTATGTAAACATCTTGGTTCAAATTCAGATATTCTAGCATAAAATGAAAAAATGTCTAAGAATAGAATAGGGT
>WURS02454246.1:0-13992 GCA_011762765.2 Rhinocypha anisoptera
TACGTTAGTATAGTTGAATAAATCGTTAAATTCTGAATCCGCGATTAACGTTTAAAAACAAAACAAATTTAAGAATGTGTCAACTTTAATGTTGGATGCGTAAATATTAACTTAAATTTGTATCTACGAATTATAAATCATAAAATATTTCTTTTACAGTTTATGCAAAAACAGTAGAAAAAATCGTAATTAAATCTTTCGAAAGATGGAGAAGTTTTTTTTAATTTGATTAACACTTTTTTCCTTTCAAAAGATATTTTCCAGATAGTCAGATCGTTTTAGCATTTCTATACTTTGGCATCTGCAGTGTGAATAACAAGAGTAATCATATTTATTTCTTTATATGTATTTAAGATAGAGCGAAATAATAAAACTAGGCAAAATACGCGCATAATGGCGCTAAAATTTTAGAACTTTAATCCGACATTTATTCAATCAAGTTCAGTGGTTCATTTATAGATGTCTTCAATATTTTAATTGTTATTTATATATAAAACCACCTTTGAAAATAAGTGGAAAACTTCAACCAAATTTCTTTTCCTCATTTACTAGAAAACCTGTAGATTTATTATTCTAATCAATGAAAATATAATCATTTAAAGATATTTTTCACTTTTTACTTTTAACCCGATGAATATTTTTTTCGATTTTACACTCTTAGAATTAATTATTTTACATTTATCTCAAGTCATGATAGTGGATTGAATATAATTATAGCAGCATCGATTTCCACTGAAATATTAATTATTAACTTATTCTTTTATTGTAAATGAGTTATAGTTTTAGTCGACGATAGCATTGGTTCAAAGATGTATTGTATCGATAGCTTCACTTTTCAGATCTCCTTTTAAAGATAAATAGTCTCATTTTAATGTGAAACACCTTGCAGTGATAAACTTCGAATGATTCTCATTATCTGTTTAAATTCGTACTCACTTCAACAATCTTCCAGTTAAGCTGGATTCACTTTTTGTTCGTCCTTTTATGCTTTCCCTTTCAATATTTTCTATTATGAGAATCTGTATTTTCGCCATATGGCGGTCGTTTCTGTATGAATGCGTACGTATGTATTATATATATTATATGTTACATGTATGTATATATTATATGCCCTTTTTTTCGGAAACTGAAATAGAAGTTCTGGATATGGATGTATTACATACTGGTAGATCCGGAATGGGATTAACAATTTGAAAATTTTTTAGGTAGAAGTTTGGAAAACCCCAGTAGAAATGATTCAAACTTCAAACGTTGGTGCTGAAGATTTTTTTGTCTTCAGTAATATTGGAAATGATCGAAATGGTTTCTTACCTGTCAATACAATTCTAGATTTTCAGAACTAACTTCCCTACTTATTATATATACATTGAAGTAGCATTTTAGGGTTGCCATCATTCCACTTTAATGTGGTTAGTTATCTCATGTTTCTGAATCATAAGTTCCCATATTAGACATATATTTAAAGAAATACACTTAGGGAGGAAATCGGACGGGAGAAAATATCAGGACTTATGATTTTACGTCTGACTATATGGTAACTATCATTTGAGTATGCATATGATTCACAAAAACGTCGCTTCCAACGGTCAAATTGGAAGATAAAAGCTCCACGTCCTTTTATTTTTCGAGGGCGTTAACTTTAATACATGAGGTTAAAATATTTGAAAACCGTCGTTCAAGAGGTTCAAGAGGTTGACTGTTATTCATCGTCATCTGTATTTGTGTCTTAATGCCAAATTGTGATAAATTTCTCAAATTGTGAAAAAATTGTGAAATTAAACATATCTCTGTCACTCTATCAATCTCTTCTATTTTTACTCTCTTTTTACATAGGGCTCAAATGACAGATAAAAATCTTGAAGAAATCTTCTTTTATAAATATGACCGCTAAGGCTAAGGGAAACTCTCTATTTTAATTTCCTCTGAAGAATTCATCTACTCCGTCTCTTTGTCAGACAAATTCCAAATTCGGTTTAAAACTTTTTCTGAGTATTGTAAGACCTCCATTCGTCTTTAAATCTCCCTTTCTGCACCAATTCCAATTTCCTTTTGCTGTTTCCCTATCCTTATTACATCTTGATTCTTTGCTACCTCTTTGTTTTAATTCCAGGTAAATATTCATTATTACGCTTTCTCGCGTACTGGCATCTGGCATCTGGCTCCTGGGTTTTTAGTTCTATTTTAATTGATTCGGCTCTCATTCGTGTCCGATTCCGCTCCAGAAACTTTGCTAACCTATGAAGCTGTTTAATAATCTATCTAATTGCGATCTTCTTAAACGCCCTGTCATTTTACAAAGTTAAGTGGTCTCCTTCGTTTTTTTAAGCCAGTAGTTGGGAATATCTAACCTCTCTTTATTCCCGAATTTCGTTTTTTTCATCTCAGTCACGATTTTTTTAATGAAATCTTATTATTCAACTTCCCTCAAAATTTATCCCACTAGCTTCGTTCCATTCTCCAATTTTAATAAAGTTACATTATTTCTAGGTAGAGTGTAAATTATTTTCACTAGTTTCTCGTTATCTATTTTTTCTCGCCTTTTCAACTTGCTGGATTGCAGAAATACATTCTTATTAACGGTCGGGATTTTCTTTGGTCTCTATTCAGCTCGTTGTGTGCTTTGTTTTTTCCTCATTTCACTTGAATTTTCCATTCAATATTTAAATGATATGGGTGATTTTCTTATGTTTTTCGTTTTAAGCCATTTTACAAATATGGTGTCATTTTTCTTCACTACCTTTCCTTTTCAATGACCTAAAGCTCAAATTTTTGCAAATCATTAATCCCATTTAATTAATTTATAATGTATACAACTCCTATTCTCAACGACGTGTTTTATTGGTGTCCTGTCTATTTTTTTAAATTTAAATTTTTGTTCCGTGCTATTATAAATGATCAAGCATCATTTGTTTTTTAGCTTACGCCCACTGGTAACCCGGATGTTCCGCCATAAAACGGACTCTCATTGTCCTCTCATTAAGTATATCTGTCGTTGCAGGAAAATTTATTGGAGTGGACTTAATATATGTATCACCAGAATTTCCTTGTCAGTCACTATTATGGCATCATTCTTCCTGCACGCCGCAGTCGCTGGAAACGAAGATTGTATTTCCAGTCATGGCAATTCACTCATCCGTATGTTCCCAATTCACTGTCATGCTCTCTCTAAACCTTTCCACGTCAAGTTGTAGAATCCTTTTTGGGTAATACGGCCACAATAGCGAGGCCGCGCGAAATTTCGCTCTGAAGAGTGTACATATGTAAATCGCAAAATGCTAGCTGACACACAGAGTAACCTAAATCCAACATTCTGTCTCCTATTTTAATATTTTTTGATAATTCTCGCGATAATCTAGCGAATTTTATCATTTTTTAAACAAAAACCGAAGCATTTTACCCTAAAACTTGTTTTTGTGTTCGAAAAATATTTTAGGAAATATCTATAGGTCCTGTGGCACGTGAAATGGATGAAATATGACGTGCATATTAAAATTAGCATTCTGAACCAAGTCAGTTATGGAAAAAGCTTGCCTCATTTTTTATTGGGTATTTCAAAATTCGATAGGATGTACGTACGTTGGTGTAAGTACGCTTCAAAGTTCCGCCTCATTTTTTATTGGGTATTTCAAAATTCGATAGGATGTACGTACGTTGGTGTAAGTACGCTTCAAAGTTCCGCACGCACACTTCTGTCTGAAATTAATATATTACTGGAAAATACAATATTACGAATTATGCACAAGAATGATCAGAAAGAAAGTTAGTGCGAACCAGTGAATGAAGGGGATGGTGGCGGCCGATACTATGAGGATTTCACTTTCAGGATTGGAAAGTATATTTAGCAAATCCCTCAGAAACAATATTTGTTCAGTCAACATATCTCACTACACTGCTACGCCCTGTTACTCACAGGCTAGCTGCAAATTCTATAGTGCATCAAATATTTCGAATGAGTAAATAGTATATTTGTGGAATTTGCGAGTATTCTTTCCATATCCAGAACCAATAGAGTCATATAGGAATATTCTAGAAATTTGTTGACTTCATGTTCTATAGCTTCGATTTGTCAGGAAATACAATACTTTTGGATTTGTTAGTGAGTTTCAAAACAAGTTTGAAATTTAAGTTATGTATATGACATGAATCGTGATGTATAAAATAAAAATTATATTGCATTGGTTAAAAAGATTGAAGGGGTGCGGAAATCTTATAATCTAGAATTATAATTAGCCGATGGGTACATCTGTCATCAGATATACATGCAAACATCAGGTTATAATGAGCCAGAAGTATATTAAGGTTGAGCGGAAAATGTAATAAATGACAACAGGGAAAACTTAAAATCCTAAGAGGACAATGAGGGTCATAGTAGAGGTCAATACAAATAATAATAATTAATCGTTATCTTCATGTTCAAAATTGGAATAAGAATTCGCCCCCGGGTGGGAAAATGAAAGAATTTTTGAAGGTAGCCTTTTCAAAGGATGCTAAGTGAAAGAGGGAAAAATAGAATCTTTAAAGAAAAAATTCAATAGAAGTGGTGATCATAAAGCAAGAGAGGATAAAACACTGGAAAAGATACGGCGAAGAGGGGAAGAACAAACAGCCCTCCGTATTGGAATTAATTTGAGCAAGCAGAATATAAAAATTAAAACACTGAGAGGATGGCGGAAATACCCTAAATTGAAACAAAAAAAATCATGGATTAAAACGTCCATTGAGGAATAGATAAGATACATGCTTAGAGAAGCACAAGATTCACTTATCTTGAAACGACAAAATTCAGAGGAATTCCATTAAAACATTCAGAATATCTCATAGGAATGTAAAGAATTGCTACAGGAAACGTTCCACCAAAGGTAATTTCGTTCATAAATTAAATGGATAAATTTGCAATGGAGAAAGGGAATGACAGGAATTCCATAAAAGGTAGAAATTAATGAACAAGTAAGCGAGAAACAAATGCCGCTTTAAGTAAGTGCCACTGTGTAGGTACTGTTTATCCGATAGCGTTAGAAAGACACAAATTCGAAGAACGAAATTTACCCAAAGAATCATTTCAAACAGTGAATTAGTAGTTGTCAAAATTCCTTGAGAGAGACCAATGTTGTCATTGGTGAAGAAGTAAAGATAGGGAGGACTGAATTTTTTTCCCGAGATTTTTTAAAGATAAGAACTTCCAAAAATAAGTGAAATTTTTCCAGAATTCATTCCTTCACTTTTATTTCGCAACTATTTCGGCTAATTGGTGAGAAAGTCAGATGGATGTAAAGCGTTATGATTTATTTTTCATACAATCTAGACTTAATTAACTTGGAAATTTGACTACAATTATACCTCATACATAGTTTTGCGAAAGTATAGTGGACAGTTTTTACAAGAAAAATCGTATTTTGAGAATATATTGCGTCATATTCTAATCATCACCCGTTGAGTGTTAACATAGACTAAAGAATACTAGATAGTATTCTTTAGTCTATGGTGTTAACATGAAAATAAATTTATCGAAATAATTGTGTGCCTTTAAGGTCAATGAGCGATTTTTATTGAATTTCGTTGTAGCTGATGAGAAGACGGTCAATAGCAATCAATATCTCTGTTCAGTTATGCAAAGGACTCGAGCTGACTTTTATCGAAAGCGACGATAAAAATGCTTAATTTCAGAGTGTTCATATCAAAAGTTCACTGAACTCTTAAAACGTCCTTTTGTGGATCGCATTAAAATCCTTATAAGCTGCCGAAATTTAAAATCTCTTAGGGGAGAAGGGAGGCGGAACGTCGAAATTGAGAATCATGTCTAGTCCTTTCCTCGCCCCCACTCCTGTCCCCCGCTGGCAGTGAAAGTGGAGAACAGGTTTATCCACTTAATGACCCAAACGTCCGTCACCACGAATCGCATTGGAAAGACTGATCAATGGAAACGATTGGCGTCGCGATCAACTGCCTGGACGGAGAAGCAATCGATATGTCATTTGGGAGGATTCAAATAGGCGTAAGAATATTTTTTTCGGACGACATATTGCCAACAGTAACCGAGTATTCATCAACTGGACGAATACCGACTTATCTTTCCCAATCCACCAGTACGATTTGTTATTGTTTGCTTTTCGAACGCAGTCAAATGTAAATTTCTCCAATGGTGGCCTTATTTCGTTAAATTATCCCTATTGATGTTGAGTTACGCGAATTCATTAGCTGTTTAATTTTCATAAACAATGATATTTGGAATATCAACTTGCATTTGAGGATGTCAATTTCCATTGTTCTCTAGTAATAAAATCCTTAGAAATATAGTCTTTATATACGTATTCAAACTGTTATAATGAAAACATAGTTCTATATTTCATAGATATATACTAATATATGTTTCAGTATCAATATTTTCAATTACATTTCTGTTTTTACGGAACAAACAAGATCATCTGCATTATATAATGAATTGGATTGATGAAAAAATATTGCCCCGATATATGCACAGTGTGAGAAAGGCAGAATTTGAGGATTGTTCGTAAAGAAAGAATTTAACTAGTTTTCGCAATGTTTTAAGCATAGTAATTCATCGAATTTCTAACGGTTGCCCACAGTTAAATTAGGAATGAAATAGTTGAGAGTTAAAAAACCCTTTTATTTTGAAATGTCCCTTTTATTTGCAAAATTGTTATTCGTAATTTTAAAATGTCCTCGAAAAAATTTAACAATGACATATATACACATTTTTTTCGATGATAGAGACTTCTGGTAATTTAGGAGTACTCTTCAGGTATTAATGTTACAATTGGCATTAAGTTGACTGACTTAGCTGCAAATTTATTCCACAGTTCTCTTGTTCTGATTGTTAACTTGCTCAATCCTTGGTGGCACGCCAAATTTTATGTGATCTCAATGCAAATCGCTTGTTCGCGAGTACAACCCTATGTTCATATCATAAGGATTTTCTAAAAGGTAAAAATGCTATAAAAAATTTAACTTATTCGCAGTAATGAATCACTTTTGTACCTAAACATTACATTATATGTTCGGTTTTTATATTAACATATTGTCGATTGCACTTTCCTGATTCCGATTTAGATAGAACCTTAGAGTGTTTTTTTGATGGCAGAGTGACTGCCATCAGAAGCTCTAGATGAAGTTCAGAAGAAAGAGAAAACTTAGGTAACTATTTATCTTTTCCACAGATATTTAATTTCCAGGTACAACTAATCTTCATTCATAGACGTCATCTTCAGGTTTATGGGTACTGACAGTTTCAGCGGCTGTTTTGAAAATGGAACTGTGCCTGTGCCTAGAAATGAAAAAATTGGTGAAAAAATACATGGTGTTCTAAGTATTCATTTTGCTGTGAACATGAATTATCACACACTTAAACTAACTGCCATTTTGTATATATTGAGTTGGTAAAGTTTTCATTCAAAACGAAAGCGACTCGTATTAGTCGGATAGAGTTTGAAAAAGAGCATTAGGATTGAATGAGCATCGAATTTAGCCTGGATTGATTGAGTAAGGTAATGCCTCACAGCACAGAGAGGAGCTACTCGGAATTTTGAAAATTGTCAGCATCGGTTTCAGGGTTTTGTTCCAACAAAAATTTATGAGAGGAGGGGGGAGAAGAGGTGCGGATGAGCGGAAGTGGGCTGAATGACTGTTAGAGATGGTTTAGGGCGATGTACGGGGGGGAGGGGTGAAGAGAGACAGCAGCGACTAAATCGGTTGACGTTTAGGGGATTGGTTTTTGCTGACACATGCTTTCAACTTGCTGGACAACAGTAGGGAATGCAAAGAAATACATCTTAATGTGTTCCCTCAGCGCGGGGAGGAAAAGAAGATACCGAGAGCTTTCATGCTGAGTGAGTAAAACAAGAGATCGATGGAAAGAGAGGATATGTCACTTACATCCCTTTTCCCATTTCCTTGATAAATTTCCTTAATGTCGCCAATCCAATCCTAAACGGAAAATCTGCGTCTGTTTAATTAATTTTTCCAACTCGGCCCTCTTTACGAGGTAACCGAACTTTAATTATATACGTGCTTTGTGACGTCTACGGCTACGTAATACCCTGCAATCCGACGCAAGGGCGTGTGGCAGGGGGTGAGTGAGCCATCACTTGGCATGCATTCCCACATGCATATATTAACAATAATTCACATGAACGAAACCACTTACATGCAAAAAAAAAATCAATGACAAAATAAAATATATATCAAGCGTTAAAAAAACAATTAACATTTAATATTTTTTAAATACACGATAATATGCATATATATATACTAGCTACTCTACCTATTATCTCCGAGCGTGTGATCATATTTATTTTCATATATTATAATGCGAGGAAAATATGATATTTTATATCTACCTGTTCGAAATTATATATCTCTGTTTTTATGAATGTGATCTGACCTATCGTAGTATGTCGGATATTGTAATATATATTTTTGACTTCTTAGCTAAAGTGATCTTCCTGAAATCTGTAGAATAAGTTTAAGCTGTATTTCAACCTACGTTCAGCAAGTAGTTCCGAAGTTAATTTCCCCAATAATCCTGTAACACTGGTACGTTGGCCGTAAAAACCTTTCACCAATCTAGCTGCTATACGCTGCACTTGATCTAACTCCAACAACAATGCATTTCTCACTGGTTGTAAGTCGTCACTACTATCCTATGGGCGAATTAAGGACATATTTCTCAAGTTTTGTTAGTGACAGAAGGAAATTTTTGAGTGTAGATGATTTTTTCGTGGTTAACTGTAAGTTTTCATGTTTTGCTCAGTGAAACTTATGAAATGTCACTGAAATAAACCAACGTGTATTGGAATTTCCGATCATTTCATTTCAAATCAACAAAATACTGTAAATTACTACCAAAATACTTTAAGGTAGCCTGTACTAAATAGGGGTGCATCAGGGACTACTCTTGACTTTCTATCTTTTGCATCAGATAAGCCAGCCGGTTTATCCTGGGGGGTAGCGTGCTCGCTGGCTTACCCAAATGTCGTGGGTTCGAGTCCCACCCAAGGGATGGGTGTTGTGCTTGTACAGATGGGCCCTATGATATGAAGAGGTTCTTAATGACCATAGCCGTCGATGCATCTTATAAACAAAAAATACTATTATTACTCTTTTTCGTTAGCGTCGGAGCGATTTGATAGAGTGATTCGGCAGGCGGGGTATTTATGATGTGTTAGAATGGAAGAAATGGTGGGTGGGGGGGTGAAGGTAAAATCGGTGCCTAGTGGGATTTAACAGGAAAGGATTGAATTGGAGACTGAAATATGCTTCTATTCACTAAAAGTAAAATTATGAACAATAAATATTTCCAATTGTCAAAAATTCTTATTTTCACCTTGAAACTATCATATGTGTTGGTGTGGTGTGTTGAAACTTGGCCTTTTTCCTGGGTGGAAGCCTGAATCTGTCCTCGGACAGGTTTCAATAATACTGCTCCCTCCACATTGTCCGGTCCTGTGCGTCCTCCCTCAGCTGTTCTTATGTTCTTCCAATCTTTATGTTTGTCATTAGATTGTGTCTCCTTCTACCTCTCTCTCCTTCAATCTTTCCTTCCATTAATATTTTCATCAGGCAGTCGTTTCTTAAAATACGCTCCATCCAGTTCCCTTTCCTCTTTCTTGTAACCCCCATAATGCTTCCTCTTTCATTTATTCTCTTCAATACTTCATCATTTTTCACCTGTTCAGTCCACGGGATCCTTTCCATTCTTCTCCATAGCCACATGTCAAATCCTTCCAAGTGTATATTTCTCTTCTCTTCTCTTGATTGTCCAGGTTTCACCTCCATACAAAACTACACTCCAAATGAAGCATTTATCAAATATTTTCCTTAATGATATATAAATTTTCTTGGCTGTTATTAACTGTTTCATTTTGTTAAATTCTATTTTTTCCGGGCGATTATACATCTTATTTTCTGTGTGCAGCATTCATTCCACGCGATCAGACTTCCAAGATACTTGAAGAATGAAACTTGCCCCAGTTTTTCTGAATCTATGGTAACATACACTGTTCCTTCTTTTGCCCTCTTCATCACTTTTGTCTTTCCTGTTTTTTGTACTCATTCCCAGACGTTTTCTTGCTTCAAGAATTCTATCCATCATTTTCTGTAATTGTTTCTCACTCACTGCTACGACTACCTGATCATCTTCGTATTTTATGATTTATTTTGGTATTTTTATTTAAATAAATTTTTCCGAAACAGCTTACTTCACATTCCTCTATTAGGTATCCGTGTCAAGTTCCCACTTTTGCACGGGTTCCGTTGGTATTTTATCATAAATTTTGATTCATGAACTCGGAAAATGGAAATAATACAAAGAACCAACCCGCTTTATTTGATTGGTGGAAGACGACGAGGGCCGTATCCGTGCCTCTTTCTCATCGTACGCTACACTATTGCAGGGAAGTCTGTCTCCCCTAAAATCATGGAATTACAACTTTATGTTTGCCAGTATGATCTAAACCACGAATTTTTCGGTAAATATTTATAATACCAGATGGTTACGAATATGATACGCCCTTGGACTTGGTTGAAAAATCACCCTTAACAAAATCAGCGACGGGGTTGATTACTATGAATTTAAATGATCTCAAATGGAGTCATTGGCATCAAACACATAAAATATCGTTCACGACGAGCCAATCGGATGAATCTCCCCTTCTCTAAAAGTAATCTAATTATAAAATTTGAAAGCATAAGTCGCCTATCGAGGATAAAATATCTAACCACCCAAAAAATATTCAACCGCTCCAAACTTTTTTCCTCTAAACATCCGGTTCGGAGTGTATGTTGATCGGGAAGACAGCGAATGACGTCCAAAGGGATCGCCACTGAGCGAACATAAATGTCGATATTTTACGTTTCATTTCCTCCGTGTTTTTTCGAAGTCCATGTCGTAAATACGAGGAAGATTGACGATTTCGGGAGGGACAGGCATAAAAGGGGCTCTGGATCTTTTCGGGTCATTCGATTTAAGTTAAGGCTCCATTTCGTTTGTATCACCGGTCTCCATCCAAGAACGACTCTCACGCCATTTTACCTCAAGACGATCGCATGTCAAGGGGTCGGAGGTATCTGTGTGAGAGGCTCCCAACAGCCTGGGTGGAATTCAGTCGCCAAATCAAGATCAGTCCCACCTGTACAAACGTATAAAAATACTAATCCATACGTTATCTTGTTTTTTTGTCTCCCACTTAAAATTCCAGGCTCTCCGTCCTTGAGGTTACTGGGGGAGACGTTAAGGTGTTGAATCCTTCCTGAAGGCGCATTCAGGTTTGGGTTTTTCTTTGCGTCGTACGTGAATCTATAATGTAAAAATTATTCACTTAATGTTGATTGTTCAGTGAATCCCAGGCATATTCAACTTTGGATATTATTTACACTGTACATGAGTTCACTTTTTTCCCCTCTCCTCTCTCTTATTCCTTTTGTACACCATCCAAAGTATGAGTCTTTACCTTCTCAAAGATCGAAGTTTCAGGCTTGATGTGGTGGAATTTTAACATGTTGAGTAAATTAGTGCAATTTTCCACAAAAATATAGGTTTATTTCTACCAGGTTTCGACGTTACTACATCGAAACCTGATGATGATGTAGTAACATCGAAACATGGTAGAAATAAGCCTATATTTTTTGTGGAAAATTGCACTAATTTACTCAATATCTTTACCTTCTCTACAATATCTCTCCGGAATCGTCTGTTTCTGGTTTTTTGCTACGATCTTTGTACATCCATTGTTTGAAGGTTTTCCATGACGTCATCTGGACGACCTAAGAAAAGATGGAGATCTTTTCTTTGGCCGTCCTCGTTTCCGTTTTTGCCAAACACATTATTTTTGAAAACCTGCTCGACTATTCTGTCGCCAGTCATTCGTTCACTGTGCCCTAATCAGCTGACCCTCTGTGCTTTTGTAAACCGTGCTGAATCCTCATTATTTATCAGTTAACTTATCTCTTCACTGTGTAAAATTCTCGATTGGCCGTTTACTAAAACAGGTCCACATATTTTTCTAATTATCCATCTTTAAAATATGCTTAAATGATTCTCATCAATACTTATTTGTTTTATTGCATTCCGCTCCATTAGTTGCTGTTGGCATTATTACTGATCCCGGTCGTGTTAGCCTGGGAATAGCGCGCTCACCGGATAACCCAAATGTCGCGGGTTCGAGCTTCGTCCAGGGCATGGGTGTTGTGTTTATCCAAGATTCAATGCTTCTATGCTTTGATGAGATGCGAAATGACCATAGCCGTCGATGCACCCTAAAATACTACTACTATTATTGCACTATTTTAATTTTTTACTTTTGTTAATTCTGAAGTAAAACTTCATTTGTGGATACGATAGTAAATGTAATGTGTTTGCATATGGCTAGTTGAATTCAATATTGTACCTAACCTTAGAGTTGGTTTTTCGACTTTGTCTGAATACCTATATATTTCAATTTTCTAACTTCCTAAAAACTTATAGTCTGGTATTAATATAACTTGTTCTTCATCTGCATTTCTTGCAATTTTGTATATATTTTATTTTTTTACACTTTGTTTTCTCTACATTAAATGTGTTCTCCTATTTCCTTAGTTTCGATCTCTAAAATTTTAAATGTTTCTTTTAAGTCTAATTAAAATGTTTAAGTCGAATTAAATTTATAGTTGGAAATGTCGCCGTCGAGTCCAATAATCTGTATCGCTTGATCGAGGATAATTTTTCATTCTAGCATTTTTATGACGCTCTTTCTGAACCTCCAAAGTTCAATAAAAGTCCCTCTATTTAGAATTATTAAAATAATTATTCATTTCATATTTAGGTTTTTGATGCGATTGCAGAGACGGGCTTATCGTAAACCAATTCCACTATAGATGATGTGTATTCAGGTTTGGGAGTCTTATTTCTTTTCCGTGGTCGTTTAGCAAATCGCGGAGTTTATCGCATCGAGAGAATTGAACCTTCAGGATCGTGGTCGGGAATCCCCGAAAAAGGGAATTCACGAACCCGGACGTCGTCCTCAGATGGATATCCGAAGGTAATCACGCAAACTCTCCGCCCGACCACGCCACCCACGCCACCCGTAAAATCCCACATTTCCTCTCTCTCGCGTCCCCTACACAAAGACTCGATACGACTCCGATAACCCGGCGGCGAAAAAGAAATTGCTTCGGCAGTCGGTCGAGGCTACCGCAACATTACGCGGTTTAAAATACGACACCAAACGTCGAGAAAAACCGCCGCCGTGATGTTTCACACGCATTCCCGTGAACCAGAAAGCTAATTAAGGTCTTATAGCGGGGGGGGATACGTGCCAGCATTTCATCACCGAATACGAGCCTACGTCGTAAAACGGACGTTGCGTCGCCTCGATGGAATGGCATCCCTCCGGGCGGATCGACGGGCGAGCGTCGAAAAGACAAGTAATCCCGGGAGGTGGTGCGACCCCGAGCGATCAAGCACAGATGCACAGAGGGCAACACACTAGGAAAATCATAATGTGAGAGGCACTCGCGAGCCGACACCGCACTCCTCCACATCTATCGACCCGTGGCGTCCGTCGCTTTGTTCCGTAAACATGAGGACACGGGCACACACACAAACACCTCGTAGGGTCGCCTCCTCGCGTCGCATTTAACCCTAATGCACGCTCCTAAACCGCCCGCCTTACCCCCACCCCCACACCCTCCGACGTCCACACACACACACTTGAAGTACAGGTTAGTTCAGTTTGAAGTACAGTTATTTCATGAATATCACTTCAGCGAAGAAGTCAAATATATATTACTAGCCCCGACATACTACGGTAGATCAGATCATGAACATAAAATCAGAGAGATAGACTGTCGAAAACAAATAAAATGTCATTTTTTCCACGCACAATTAGGGACCAAAATAAATATGATCACAAGCTCGGAGATAATAGAGAGGCTGGGGGGGGGGGGGCATAAATGTATATTATCTTGCATATTTGAAAAAATTAAATTTTTAATGATTTT
>WURS02454256.1:0-13990 GCA_011762765.2 Rhinocypha anisoptera
AGACACAACCCATAGTTATAAATTGCACTTTATTAATTTAGAACGGATTATCTTTGCAGATAGGGAAGGGGAATAAGGATAGTGAAGGGTGCAAATAGTACAATGAGTTGGTCAGCTGAAGGACAGTGGGAGAACGCTGTCGAGAAGAGTGAATCTTCTCCTTATATATGCAGCACCGAAGTTGAAAGAGGCTGGCGATTGTGAATGTACATTTCGACGACCTTGGCTCTTCAGTCGTTGCCCTCACTTAATTAGTATTTCTTCTTTTACAGTGAATATCAATATATTGCATCCACGACTACGCCATTTAATGTTACTGGCGCCTCTTGAATTGTCAGGGTAGCCATCAGGTGCCTCTTGAATGGTGGAAGGTACATTCAATCTGCCTGTCTAGACAGGTGCTTCTTGATATCCTTGGATAGCTGCAATGCGCTAGTTGAATTGTGGTTGTCTTCTTCATCATATCTCATTGAGTTGCATACTTAGAAGACTGTGGTTACTTTGGTGCAGACACTTATATAATTCTTTTAGGGGTAAATAGTCGAGCCATCACATTATCCCGCCCGCCGGAGCACCAGCTGGTTACAGATGGGGCGATAAGAACAAAAAGATGGCTGAGACTATTGTCTTCATTCTTGATGTTAACCAATTTAAGATTAATTTCATCGAAGTTAATCTCAAAAGTTGTCTTTGAGGATAAGTGCGTTGACAAATAGACGGTTAGTTGGTTGATGAGTTTTGTAGATTTGTCAAAGTTGCATCCAAGTACGTAGGTGATAAAAGTGCAAAATAACAAAGTTTTGGTGTGCACAGAAATATATAAAACTAAACTATTGTTAGAGTTATGGAAAAGAAATAAACCTTTGATACCCAGTAGTAAGTTTATCTAAAAATTAGGAATAAAAGAGTATGAAATTATGCAGTAGGTTACACAAATAGTAGTAAAGGTGATAAACTCAGCATTCAGGAGGAAATTATTTAAAATTAAAGAATTAAACGTTTTTTTAGAAAAGATAGGGAGTGTAGGTATAAGAGAAAGAGAAAAATTAAGAGAAAATGAGTATAAAAGAGAAGGAGTAAGAGGGAGAAATTAAGAGAGAAAACGGGTATAAGAGAGAGAGAGAGAGAGAGAGAGAATAAATGCAACACAGTGATTCAAAGATTAAAATAGAATTAATAATTAGAAAGAATTAATTCTAGGTAAAGAAAAGTAAGCATAGCAAGGGATGGTATTCTTTCATATAAGACATAATGATGATCACTTTTCACTTTAGAGATGGTCTTAAAGTAACATAGACACTCGGATGGATGGTCATTGGGCTTGCTTGATGAATATTGACTTCTCAAGTAATTTTTTTTCTTTCTTTGGCTCTGATTTCATTCTGGGCATAGTCAAAACAATCTTAACTCATCGTCAGAGCTTTCATATCAATGATTCAAATAGATTGAGGCGGTATCATTGATGATCAAAACTTTCCCATTAATACTATTGAAGTCAAAACTGATGTTGGATATGAATAACCTTAACTGACTTTCTTCTTATCAATCGTTTCTAGTAGAGATGGCAGGATAATACTCAATAAAAGTAAATCAGTTATAAATTCATTCAAATTTAACTTGAAGCCAATTAATCAGTTGCGAGTTCATTAGATGTCTTATCAAACTTTTGCTGTTCTTGAGTTGCTCACAATTGGTGATATCACTGTTGCCCATAGACTTAAGAGTCTGCCATATTTGGCAATAGCATTGAAAGATGATTTTAGAGCCATTTCTTCTTACAGCATAATTGTTTTGCGGTTTTCTTCTCAAATTAGTAAAATTGAATTTTTAAGAAATTTGAGACAAAGACAAATGTAGATTGCCATTACTTCAGAGTTGTTAATTAGATGTTCAAATTAATGCAGATGGTAGTAAGTTAAACTTTAGCTTATTCTTTAACCAGTAGTAGGTTGTCCAGTGGCAGGTTAGAGAGGATAATAGCAAAAACATGTACACAGCGTAGTGCGCATCGATTGCACCAAACCGGTTTTAAGCTTCACAAATTGTTGGAGCAATCTGCAGAGCTTGATTGCCAGTTATATCTTCTTTCTGTTGTTGTTTTAGTGTTGCTCACTGCTGCTCTTTTTAGCTTGCTAGATGATCGAGTAGTTGAAATCTTAGTCTTGTGATCTACGATGCATCAGAATTTTCTTTTCGTTCCACAGAGAAGCCTTTCGAATCCTAGGTTTCTTAAGATTACTCTTAAATTTATAAGTACTCATTTCTCGATTGTCAAACTGAGCACAGTAAATTTAAGTGTCATCTTTCTATCGAGTTTCTTCCATTCATGCCACAACTTCTTCGCCATAGGATGTTGGTTGGTAATATTTGCTCTCTGTAACTTGTTTGATGTTATTCCTTTTTCAATGCCTGGCTTTCATCAGTTGGTATTGAACTCTTGACATTACTTGTCATCGAGATCTTCAATCTTTTGTTATAATTACTTGATTTCCATTTAGTTCCTCAATCATTTTAAGTTTAACATTAAAGCTTTTAATTTTGGCAGATCAATTTGATTCAGATTCTTTAATAATTTTTTTTTCTTTTCTAAACAGGATTCTTCTTAACAGGTGGTTAGCATTTTACTTTTGAAATTATTTGGAGAATCTTTAAATGTTATTTGTCTTGCGTTGCTGTATTTGAAGTCCTTCATAAATCAGTGATGATAAAGAAGTATTTAGCTCTCGAATTTTGAGACTCTTTTGTAGTCATAATAGAATTGAGTTTTGGTTGTTGCTGAGTAATGAAACATTGGAGTTTGCGACAAAGTCGACTTTTGATGTTACTGGTTCAGCTGCTTGCTTGAACACTGGTTAAAGTTGGTCGAAAGATAGTTGTTCAATTATTGTTCGACATTGAGCGTTTAACATTTGCTCATCTGATCGTTAAACATCGATTGTTCGGCTTTGCTTAAATGTTGCTTAAACATTGGTTGTTCAGCTTCTGTTTGCTTGAATAATGCTCAAACATCGACTGTTCGATCTCTACTTGTCTGGATGTTGCTCAAACATCGATTGTTCGAAATTGCAGATTGGATATTGCTTATTTGAATGGTGTTCAAACATCGAATGTTCGAGTTTTGCATGTTTGAATGATGCTTAAGCATCAATTGTTCGACTTCAGCAGTTTGAATGTTGCTCCGGAGCTTCTGCACTAGTCAAAACAATTTAAGATTTGAATCAGAAATTGCAAATTGCAATTAGATGGAAGTTGAATTAGGAAGTTTCGAATTGCTGATTCTCAATTCAAATTAAAAGATGCGCAATTGTTAAAATAAAATAAAATGGTTAGCCTCTT
Source organism: Rhinocypha anisoptera (assembly GCA_011762765.2). NCBI lineage: Eukaryota > Metazoa > Arthropoda > Insecta > Odonata > Chlorocyphidae > Rhinocypha > Rhinocypha anisoptera. The sequence goes on from WURS02454256.1 coordinate 3,337, forward strand.
GAAATTAAGTCCGCTTTCGGAGTTTTAGATGCGCGTTGATTTAAAATCAATAAACGTAAGGCGTCAAAAATGTAGAGTTGAGATGCGTCAGTAGAAATTAATGTAAACTCAAATTTGGCGTCAAATGTTATATTCTGAACTTCAGATAAGAATTATTTCTTGTTACTTCAAATTGAATCAACAATAAAGATCTTGATTTCAGTACATTCTTGTCAGTTAGAATGTTATGTTGAATAGTACTGTTTAGTTTTGATTCATGGATGCAATTCATGTTAGTTGTTGCAAAATTACACTGAAATAACTTGAATATTCATATCATTAGTTGAAGTTAAACGGAGGCAATAGGATGTTCAGTTGATGATATTCTCCATTTTCTTAACACTTGATAGTTTACTCATTCTTCATTCAATTATCAGTTCTGTTGCTAGATTCATGACTAGTGGGAACTTTCGGGGTAGAATTTTTTTTCTTTATGCTCTTATGTTGTGATACTTTTATTTTACAGCAAAACTCAAAAAGAAATGAGAACTTTGGCCAGAAGTTGTCATCACCTTCTTCGTAAAATTGTAGAACAAAGTATTTTGAATCTAGTTCTTGTTGATTGTGAAATTGACGTCTTGAGATCTTAATGACATCAATAGAGCATACGATTGATGGCTTGAAAGTTCTTAGAGTTCTATCAGAACATTCAATTGAATTCGAATCTGTCTTATTGGAATTTTGTCTGGAATACAGTAGTAAAGATTTGATTGTTCATTTCTCGACGGTTGATCGTCATAAATCTTGATGTTGACATTTCACTTTCATTTTCAATCAGTTCTTAAACATTTAAGTAGCTTTCAACTTATCCTCTATTGTTCAGATCTGCTGTTGAGATATTTCGAATCATATCTTGTTTTTTTTACGGAATTTAGTCACAAATAATGGGATAACTCAGAATTATAGGTTGATATAGTTCAGAAATTCGGAAGTTACATCTTATTCATTAGTTATTTTCAATAGCCAGTCTGATGGTAACTTTCATGCTTTAGACCATTTTTTTCAGATCTTGTTTGTAAAGTTGGTCTTTACTTCAATTCTAAGACAGCATTTTGTTAGCTATCTTCCAATTACGTATCGTTAATAACTAAATTAGTAAAGATGTAGAATTTTGCAAATTGTGATCAGCAGTTGCTTCAACAGTAAGTTGTTAAAGAGTTGAGTTTCATTAAAATCATTACGAAGACTAAATAGCATGCAGAGATATTGGGCAAGCTGTTGTATGATGACATTTTCAAACGTCTTCGATAGTTATTGAAATCTGATGGTAAGTTTCAATATATTTGTGATAACTCATGATGATATAGCCACTGAAGTTCACTATTATTAAATAATGAATGTAGGAGATAGGATAGTAATTTAGTTGAAGTAATTGTAATGCGTGTAGGGCAGTTGTAAAATCTTGTTAGTTGCTAGTTGTAGTATGAGATAAATAAAAATTTTGATTTAAAATTTAGATATAAGATAAGACGTTGAGGCCTGATGGAAGAGAGGTTGGCCATCATATACTTGAATGAGCTGTCTTAGGCTTCACAATGTTAGTTGGCTTATTCGAACCAGTTCAAATATTTTGAGAAAACAGTGATCACTTATCATTTAAATTCAATAGATAAGATAAGGCACTTTGAAGATCTTGTAAGAGACTATGGTTAAGGTCGAAAGCCAAAATAAAGTTGGGAAGTCAAGCCATTGGGTAAATTTGAGTTGATCTTTTGAGGTTTCTTGCATTGAGTAGACAATTGGGTAGACGCAAAATAATAATGTCTTGTTGAGCTCTCTAGGTTAGTTATAACAAAGTCATTTGTAAATGTTTAACCTAGGAACAGAATCACTTAAGTTTCAAATTAGATGGATTTGAGTCTTGTTCGATTTTAAGACTTGATTTAAAATATTTGACGAGTCGGAACAAGATAAATCTAGGACCTTTACGATGATGATAATAATGGTAGTTGGTTTCATTAGTTTAGCCGCTTTGTTCAAAGTTAAGCTAATTTGAGTTTTCATGTTATCTCAAGCTTTCTCAAATTGCTTCATTGTTGGGTGTCAATTGTGCTCATTTAATATTGCTGACGGTTGTTTACAAATTGTTGACACATGCTAGGATTGTAATTCAATATCCAGTTATTGTCATTTCTTATAACCATTTCCAAAGTTGCAAAACTTTTCATTTTAGCACATTGTTGTTCATTGCTTCAATGGTCACTTTTGAATTTTAAATTCCTTAGCATTGATTGCGTTTAAGTTCTTTCAATTAAAAACTTCTTTCTGTTTCTCACTTTAAATTCTTATGCAAGATGGACAGCATAAGATTAGGCTTTACAGTTCAAATCTGTTGTTCAACTTTCAATTGCAGTTCAAGCGTTACTTCTTTCCAAATTGGTAACTTGTTAACTTGCACTTTATGATGTTAGTTTGGTGATTTAGAAGTGCTGTTTGACAGTTGTCTTCAAGTTTCCAGGTTCTTTCGCTTCTGTTTCGAAATTAGCCAAATACTGTTCACTTTCTCAAAGGATGTTAACTTTTCAAAATTAAGAAATAGCTTCTCATTTATCTGCTGGTCATTTTATATCATTTCATAATCTCATTTCAAACAGTTTTAGCTTTGTCGATACTCATTTCGTTAATTTTCAACGTAGATAGAACGCAGTGTCGTATTGGCATGGTGAAGAAACTATAGAACAAGGACTTAAGATTTGTACCTTATCCATAAAATTCTATTTTATGTCAATAGAGTCAGTTGATTTTCTTAATAAATGAGTTGACACTTGTCTCAAATGCTTAGGCAAAAGTTGGTAGTTTGAATAGCATTTGGAAATTTGAATGGTAAGATAGTACTTGCGATGATGACGTACTATTTGTTGCACTTTCAGGCGGCATAAGGCTTCTAGACAATTCAAAACATCTGATGGTGATTCAAAAATGGTTGTTCAAAGACATTTTACGACGCATAGAATGGGAGAGAAAAATTTTGAATTGAGGCTTCAAAAAAAAGTTGACACACTTCATCTGCAGCTGAGAGTGGTCTCGAAAAATGGTTGGCACTTTGGCTCAACACTTCAAAATAGTTGGCGCTTCGATTCAACGTTTCAATTGGTTGAAATTTCAGTCCAACATAAAACTCAGTTAGAAAATTGCTAACTGATGGGATGGGACACAAGACGTGGGGTTGTTAGAATCTAAGAAATAACGTCTTGTGGATGGGACCCACCGCAGTCCCGCTGCTTATAGAAAATCAGACCTTTGGACAATTGATGGTCATTTGTTCAGTCATAGTGAGTAGGTTCTGCTCTTTATAGAACCATTTTGTGTGGAGCATAAAAATTCATTTTTAGAAGTAATTTACCAACAACTAATTTTGCTTTTTTTTCAGTTGTGGCAAGTTGATTTTGTTTATTGCTTTAAACAGGATTTCTCAAACTTGATAGTAATCAATCTTAGATGTACTTCATTCAAATGTTCTTATTGCACTGATGGTTTCTTATCTTTCAACATGCTTTACTTGGTACGAGGTAACTCTTTCTGTTCTCAAAACACAGGACAATTTAATTGAAATGTGGTAACTAGGAGAATTGCTTCATTCGGTTGAATCATTACGTAATCTATTGCATACTTTCTTTTCAATCACATTGTTGTTGATTTGGTATAGATGTCAATGCCAAAATCATTCTTTTTAGTAGTAAGTTAATGCACTACTAAACAATTCGTCTTCAATTGTGCAGTTAGATGACTGATTCAGGAGTCAATGGTATGACTGCCAGTTCTTTATACATATTGATCAATGTTTCGCATCTTGTTTCTTTTCGAAGCGTTGCATTGGTGATAGTTCATTATATCTCTAGGTTTGTAGGTTACTTTCGTCATTCTGTTACGTTCACTCTTCGTTTACCAGGTTTCAATGCAATAGGATTGTCAGTCTCAAGCTTAGCGTTGGTTTCAGTTTTAAGCCGGTTTATGTTCACTTCATCTTCAATGATGGGAACATTTCAGTTGATAGTAAAATTTTTGTTGGCTTCCTTCGGTAGTACTCCCATAAGACTAGGGTACTAAATCGCCGAAAAGTTATTCATATTGTTCCATTTTAATTCACCATTGGATTGTGGCTAGATGGTCGCCTTGATTTGATTTAAGCAACATCAGTTAAGATTGTAATTTAAAACTGATGGCAATTCAGGTTCTTCAATATCTGATACTATAGTTGTATTACTTATTGCCACTTATAGTTTGTTGTTTCGGTTGTATCCTCCACTTAATTGATTTCCATTGTCTGTTTCGATATTAGTTACTTCTTTTCGTTGTTAGCCATTGATTGTTTAGTTTCAAACACAAGGGCGGTCTTTCATTTTGAGTTCTGGATCTTTCATTTTGAGTTCTGGATCTTTCATTTTTAGTTCTTGATCTTTCAAATAACTTCTGGATCTTTCATTCATTTATCATACATTTCTTTCATGTAAACTCTTTTGCATTTCAGTTTCTTTTACAGCCAAATCTTTCAGCTTACAAGTGTTGGATGTTTCTTATGAGCATGAGTTACTTTCAGTAAGAGATTTAGAAAAACAATAGGCAAGGAATCTTCCGGAGAGTTAAAACCTTGTTTCATGTATTTTTTTAATCTCTATCTTGAAAACATTAGTGCTCGTTCGTAGCTATTCTTGATTCTGTCTTTGCACGATTAAAGCTTTTCAGTTAAAAGTCACTTAAAATTATGCTTAGCTTTCTTATATTTGGCATGAGTTGTCTGGTTTCTTTTCATAGAGTTCACTAGTTCATAAAAGTTTTGAAAACTTGCTACATAGTTCTAGTCCAATGAGTACTTGAATTCGGATCTCACTGTTTGACTTCAGTCGCATATAATCACAAGTTGATCGACGTTCTTTTCCATTCGACTTTACAAGTTAAGAAAACATTCATGAATTACTGTTCATAGTCATTGAAATCTCGTGGAATTTGCAGATACGTTGTTATTAACGCTATGGATGTCATTGATGTAGTTAGCATTAATGTTAGTGGCTATTGGGAGGTTGTTGAGAACATTAAAATCTGAATACGATTGTTGAAAGTAATCCAGATCTGTTGACAGGTGATATTGGTATCAGATGGTTCTGGTTTGAACAAGTTGCTTCCAGGTTGGCTTTTCTTTAATCTATAAAATTGGAACGGATTAAGGCGAATTGATGATTGAGATGGCTCCAAAGTTGTTCTTTGTGGTCACTATTGATAGTGTCTAATCCAAATTGAATCTTTAATTCTTGATTTGTCTTAGCACAAATTAAGGCTGATGAGGAAAAAGGTTGCAAGCCTTGAGTAATACCAGTCCACAGTTAAGTGCTAGGTAGAAGTCTTGTCTTGCTAAAGTTTTAAGCAGCAAAAATATCACGTATTTAAAGTACTATCCTGTCGGCTTCTCATGTATCCATCAAGTTTTAACTTGGCATGTACCGCGTCCAGGGTAAGCACGGGTCCACTGCGTGCGCACTGCGTGGCCCAAAGTCGAGCGTCGACGTTCTCCTATCGATCACTTCGAAAATTCAATTTAAATAACCACTCGAGGGATCAAGTCGAGGGTGCGGCGGAAAAACAAGAGCAAATTGGCTCAAAATAAAATAAAACAAAACAAAATAAAATATATCACTTGGAGAACTTAAAATTAAGAAGAAAATATGTACATAAAATGACTGTAGATGATAATCACAGAATAAGTGCTGGTGCAGTAAAATAATAATGTTGAACTATCGAAAAGTAGGGAAAATTTATTTGACAGATTTCGGAAGTATTCTGATACGTTGAATTTTTTAAATTATTGTCATAGAGTTGAGTTAGTTGTTTGTGGTCGAGTGGATTTTAAAGATTTCAGGTTACTGGTTTGAAGATTTTACTGTTTAAGGTTGGCGGGAATTGTTTAGCAGCAAATTATCAAATGTAATATTTGTCAATGAGTCAGTGTTGTTTATTGTAGATTATTTTGCGCGCTTGTGATGGTAAGATACTGACACAGACAAAATAGTTTTGATGGAAGAAAACACAAGATAATGCCGCTTCACAAAATTTAGATGTTGAGGTAGTAGATAAAATAGAAATGTCTCTTGAAGTAGATGAACTTGCATATGTAGCTAGCATTTGCTTGTTCGATGACTTGAGATGAGACATAGTTGAATTTTGCTAACGGGATGGGTTTGATGAGAAAAGATGCACCAAAATAAGAAAACACCAGGAAGATAACTACATATGGCTGGATTCGATTTATCCGTACGCTACCACCAAAATTATGTAGCCAAATTCCCGGTGGTTCCTAGTGTGTCAGGACCATTTGACCAATAGTCGTCCCTCAGCTATGAACGTCCTGCCCATGGTCGGTACCCGACTAGATGATATCATAAGATAGACACAACCCATAGTTATAAATTGCACTTTATTAATTTAGAACGGATTATCTTTGCAGATAGGGAAGGGGAATAAGATAAGTGAAGGGTGCAAATGGTACAATGAGTTGGTTAGCTGAAGGACAGTGGGAGAAAACTCTTGAGAAGAGTGAATTTTATATATTCTTATATAATCTTATATATGCAACACCGAAGTTGAAAGAGGCTGGCAATTGTGAATGTACATTTCGACGACCTTAGCTTTTCAGTCGTTGCTTTCATCTAATTAGTATTTTTTCTATTTTAACGGGAGTATCAGTTTTTAGTTGAGCCTTACCATTTAACCTTATCGAATGCCAACCTTCCACAAGTGGTATACCCAATCCACAGGTTTAAGTTAGGTTAGGTTAGGTTTTTTTTATGGAAAAGGACCCGGCTGAACCAGGCCGCTCTTTTATTTAATAATCGCATCAGAGTTAACGAATTACAAAAAATGAAAATGTAAGTAGAAATAAAAGGAAAGCAAGATAAATGAGTCAATTGTTGCATTGGTTTATGCATAGTGGTTTACGTGGTTTAGGAAATTATTTACAAAAGAAAAATAAATAATAAAAAAAGAGAAAGAGAAAGAGAGCCAGAGAGATAGGAATAAGAGAAAGGGAAGGAGAGAGAGAAAAAAAGAAAGTTAGAAAAGTAGGAAAATATATATACAAAGAAAAAGAGATTAGATAGAGAGAGATAGAGAGGAAAGAGTGGAAAAAATGTGTTATAAGAAGGAGACAAAGTGTCATTTCCTGAGAGGAGTGTTATATAGACTTGTGTCGTTGTTGCTGGGAGAGATGCCCGAAGTAGACCTGTTTGAAGAGGAGGTCAAAGTGCGGTCACTGTCGTGGGACGCATTGAAAGGAGCTTGAGTGTTGTTTCGAGGAAACAGTCTGGCACGTGCGGTGGTTGTGGTTTTGCACACCACGGGACCGCAAAATGATGAGTCATAATTGGTTGTGCGTTTCAAATGATTCAGTTTGTCACAGTAAATTCTACACTGTTCACTTAGAGGTGAATGATCACTCGGTTTGTTGACGCTCTCGCAGTGGAAGCACTTAGGAGCATAGTCGCGCTTCCGAATGTGTTCTCTGAAAAGGTTATTGTCAGTGAACGTACCGCTGCACTTGTGGCAACGTTGCAGGCTGGGCCCGTTACGACGCGTGGCCGTTGGGTTGCTTGGACAAGCACGAGTGATGTGATCGAACGAAAGGCATAGAGCACAATGAGAAACGTAGAGAGATTCTTCTACAAGCGACATAGAATCGCCCACTTGTAAACACTGAAGATTGATGCGATTGAACAGAGATGGCGCCAGTCAGGTATGCGTCATACCCGGAGTCATCGTTGAAACGAGATGGTCGCTTTGCACGAGTTGTGATCAAACCCACTTCTGTGGGTTGAATCTTCAGATCGGGATTGTCTCTTATCAATTGGCGGACTAATTTCGATGGCTCCACTTCTGGATCGACATCCCTCAGTTTGATCGATGGATTTTGCAGGTTAATAGCCGAAGCTGTCATCAGTGTATTCAGGTGAGGGCACGAGTTCACTTTTTCAATTAGTTTGTCCATACTCGCCTTAGAGTTTACGTGAACTGAGAGAGACTTGGGGCCGAGTCAAACTGGCTTGGTGAGAAGAATCGAATCTTTCTTGAGAACATTAAGTGGGAACACTGAACCGAAAAGTAGTTTTACATCTTTGACAAGACTAAGGTCGTGAGGTTTGATGATCACTTGGAAACGGACTGGCTCGATTGGCGCTGCCGCCGCCCGAGAGGCAAAAGTATCACGTAATGAGGCACTTTAGGAGGTGGGAGGAGCTTGTTGTAGTTGACTTTCAAGTGATGAGGTCAGTTTTGTCAGGTGAGTGATGTGATTGTCCTTTTCGGTGATCAACTGATCAACTGAAGGATCAGTTGATTCTCGCTGTTCAGACGACGGATTTGTTCTTCGAGGAGACGAACCTTAGAATTGAGTGATTCAACGTGAGTGTTGACACTGAGCAAGTTGGTAAAGTTTGTGTAAACGTTATCTTTGAGTTTCGTGTTTACACTTTTGCACGTGTTCCGCACATAGAGATCGAGAGTGCGGCCAAATGCCACGGTCTCACTCAACGAAGCCATAGCGAGTGGCAAAGAAAGAGAGGGAGAGAGAGAAGAGAGAGAGAGTACAGATGAGTGTAGAAAAATTGAAGAGAGGGAGAGAGAAGAGAAAAATGAGCACACATACAGTAGAGAGTTGGAGAGAAAGCGGAGAGGAAGTGAAGAAAAGAGAGAAACGGAGAGGGGAGAGAGAAAATATAAGATGAGAGAGAGCGTGTGGCAGAGGTGGTTAGACGTTTCCACACAAAAAGGTGAGAAAATCGAAATCGAAGAAAGCACTGTGGAAAGTAGAGTGAGGAGAGAAGCGCTGTCAACTGTGGCAGTTGGAGCGCCGGAGAGGGAGTGCATAAAAGAGAGAAAAACGAAGAAAGAGAAGAACGAAGAAGAGAGAAAGCGTGTGGCATAGAAGGAGAGGGAGAGAGGGATAAGAGAGAGAGAGAGAGAGAGTAGAGAAGAGAGTAAAAATTGAAGAGAGGGAGAGAAAAGAGAAAATAAACAAGCTCTCAGGCACCGAAGAGAGAGAGAGAGAGAGAGAGAGCGGAGAAGGAGTGAAGGAAAGAGAAGAACGGAGACTGAGAGAGAGAAAATCAAAGAGGAGAAGGAGCGTGTGGCAGAGGTGGGTAGACGTACCGCACACTGAGTAGGAAAATAGAAGTTGGGAAAAGCACTGCAAAAGGTAGAGGGAAAAATGCACTGTCAAAGGTGGAAAACACAAATAAATCGATAAATCGATAACTAGGGCGATTTGTGCGATGTGAAAGGTGCCGATGGAAAGCCCGCGAAAAGACGAATCCAACGACACTGGAATCAATAAAATCCGATCAACTTTGGTCACACGTGTTTTTGGTCAATGAAAATCGGGTCCCGTGCCTCGGACTCCCAAAGTGCGCAACGGGGCCGGGTTTTGGCGCAAATGAATCTGGTGATGATTCTGAAGCGATGTGTGAAGTTTGATGACGATTGGTCGATGGGAAAGTGGTCAAATCACAAAAGCAAAAATGTAAACAAATGAAACACACGCACAGAGTGCACCAGAACACAAAAAGGGTCCTAGCTCGAAAACGGGTGGACCGATTTGAAAAATTCTTTCGGAAACGGATTCAGCGGGTTAGAAAACGTAACTTTCACACTCACAGTACAAGAAAAGAACACGATTGTCACACAGATTGTTGAAGCACAGGAAAATCGGTCGGGAGAGCGCAAAAAACACGTCTGCACTCGCCGGCGGCCAAAACGCAACTGGTTAGGTTAGGTTAGGTTTTTTTGAAAAGAACCCGGCAGAACCAGGCTGCTCTTTTATTTGTTATTTATACATTTGATATAAAAATTACAATATTACGGAATCATAATTCGTATTACATTGGTAAAAATTGAGCAAGATTGACAAATAACTTAAATTATAACAGGTATGGATAAAACTAAATAGAAAATATATACAATAGGTTAAAACTATTAATTTTGACTATTTACATAAAAGTGTTATATACAATATTAGACTAAAATAAATGATATAAAAGACATAAAACGAAAAAAAGAAAGAGAAAGAGAGTAAGTATGAGTAGAGAAAGTGATTAGAGAAGTTATAGTTTTTATAAGAGAAGTTTTAGACTAAGCTAGGTTATCGTTGGGTTACTAATTTTGAGGTAAATAGTCTATGGCCTACCTCGAGTCACAAGTCACTTTCAAGAAGTAAGTGAGAGAACCTAAACCGAGTGGAGGTACGGTTACTTCATTCCAAATTGCACAATCAAGTTACCCCGCTTAGTTCTATCGTTACTTGATTGTCATACGTCCCAATTATTTCAATCCACTTCACTACGCTGGTCATCTTTTTCAACAATATATTGTCAATAATTATATTAAACTTGCCGAGTAGTAATGCGAATATGTCGTAGTATTTAGAACAAAACCGCAGTAGTACACCGTTGAAATTTGTCAATTATCAAAGTAATATTTCAACAAATGCCGTATCTCAGGCCATTTGCGTTTCTCAAAACAACGTTACATCAGAATCGCCAAATTATGGTCAAGACAATGTGTCAATCAAAATCAGAATCAACATTTGGCCGTCTCAAGTATCAAGCAGCAACAGTTTGAAAATGTCAATGTCAAT
>WURS02454266.1:0-13989 GCA_011762765.2 Rhinocypha anisoptera
TGCAGGCAGTTTAGGGCAACTTCAGTGCAGCTCATTATTCCTAGATGGCGTTACATATATATTTGCCTTCACTATTGAAGTTAATTTATACTAACTGGTCTAATTAAATTTAAACATTGTTGAAGATATTGTTGAGGTTAGTTTTCCCTTAGGTTCCAACAAAAGTTGACCAAAGTTGACAGATGAATATGGGCTAATATTGCAGCTAATTAGCCAAACTAGAGTATATAATTGGAAATAATAACAAAATACTGTACTATTAAAAGGTGTTATACACGTTACAGTTCAGAATAATCTAAAAATTCATAATAAACAATCTACTATAAAGTTGAACTTTTCAAAAATAAATAACTCGATACAAACTTATTAACTCTTTTAAAATAATAATCATATAATCACCGACTATAGATACCATTAAAGCGTATTTTATACAAATTATAGTAGTTTAGAATAATCAAAAATCTAATAAAAGTTCTATGATAAAAAGTTAAATTGCGAAAATAAGCAACTGATTTGATGACAAATTGGTTAGTGTCTATTGATAAGATATAGTGATATCGGAACTCTGCACATACCTTCAAATAGCATTGATAGGTATTGAAGATGATCGCTTTCTCTTTGTTGTACTTGCGCATCAGTTCTAGCGTGATACGATTGATGGCAGGCTGGAAGTAGGTTTGTTCGGCATCGATCAACACCCGAACATCACGCTCGGTGGCAGCTCGGGCAATGGTGTGAATGCGACGCATCATGTTGCGAAACATCTCCTCTTCCTCACTGGTAAGTGCGTGAATGATTCGTTCCATTCGTTTAGTTCTCAGGTTGGGTACCTGGAACACGTCGCTCACCAGACACTTGGCATCGATCAGACCATTCCAGCAGAAGAGATTGATCAAGCCACGTTGGTCATAGTCCATTCGGTTGAAAAACTTGAGCACTTCCTCGTTGTCTGTGTCAATTTTAAACCGTTGATCAAGCTGCTTCTGGAACTCACTGGGCGACACATTGCCAAACACCATCGATTGCTTGCCCGTAATCTCTTGGAAATACTTCCTGGATCTCGCAATCACCTCTGAGAGTTGTAGCAATAGCTCTATAAATCACCAAAATAAAAGCACTACACATCAACACCTACACGAAAATCAATAGTATGTAACAACTCACCAGGTCGACCCAGGGCAGTGAGTTTGATGGCGGCAAAGCCAGTGCCATAAGTGGCACCAGCCACCGCATCAAGGCATCTGAGGAAAACGTCCATATTCTTTTCACAGTTAGCTTCATTTAAATAGAAGTAAGTTCGGGCCACTGGTCGGTGTTCCTTGCGATGTGCCAGCACATCGTCGTATTGGTACTGCTTGCCTGCCACCAATATTCACACATTATATTAATTTGATCATTTCGGGTTAACAAATCAACACTTACCCGGTTCATCCTGACTGGTTGCTTCACTTTTCGGTTTATGCTCAGACTCTTTTCTGTGTAAAACATAAATCAATAAAATAAACAAATTATTGGTTTCATTACAATTATATATCAGTTAATCGATAGAATGTCAAAAATAGTAGTAGCAATGAATGATCACGCACTTATCAGTAGAAATATCCTCTTCTGCGGAGTAGTCAAGAATTGACTTGACTCCAAACGATCGAAGATGATCGAGGGCGGGCCGAATGTCGGTCTCGTCCTTGCCGGCGACAAACTGTCCGTAGAAGGTCCACTTCATCACTTGGTGGAATAACCGCTGGCCAAGTACTTGCCGACTCCATTTGAGCAACTATAGCAGTTTTTAAATTATGTACATAAAGGGTTATGGGAAGTCAACTCAACTCAACACTTGATTGCTTCACCTTTGCGTGATTGTAGACAAGGGTATCGAAGGAACTGATGTAGAGCACAATGACAGCTCGAAGCAGCTCGGCTGTGGTCTTACTCTTATAAGCTTGTTTGGTGTCACGAAAGGTCAAATCAAGGGTGTCTCGTGTGTAAGGCGGTGAGACGCCTGATAGGGCGCGAAGTGAGGTCGAACTTGGCTCTCTCCAAGGACTATGCTTCTCGAGAGAGGACCGAGCGTGGTTTAGATGGCGCGAAAGAGACACATCGTGCCATTGGTGACTTAGAAAGACTTGACTTGACAATTTGCATGGATTGACTCGAAACATAGTTCATCACTAGAATTGAGCTCACTAGAAAGAGATCTACAATGATTAACCTTAGAAGGACGGACCTCGTTGACTGAAGAATATAAATAAAATAAAAATCAAAGTATGCAACAGACTAGAAACCGGATCACACAGGTCGAAAATGATTCAGTGTAATGTTACGAATCGATCTGAAATGATAAGGAAACATATCAGTTATTGCAAGCAGTCACATTTTTTGCTGTTGCACTTCACCAATCAGCATATATACCGACGGTAATTGCTAAGTGGTGCCTGGTTGAGATAAGAAAATACCCTAATCAAACTAGACTCACGGTACCATGGCCAAATGCTGGATTTTATTTCTATTTTTTTATTTTATTATTGACATCGATTACGCACGCACACTCATGCCACCGTTACGTTAGCAGAAAGTGCAAGAGTGATAAGATGAACAACAAGTAACTCATGGTGTGAGAAGTAAACGAAGATTCCAGTAATCTAAATTATATATCAGTGTTATCTGTCTTACCATGCTGGTTGATTTGGTGGCAAGGAAGTCAGCCGTTAGGCCATTCCAGTCATGGAATGAGAAATGCTTGTGACTTTTGGTGCCTAAATGAGGGGCGATTCCAGATGGCAATGCGAGATCAATCTGATCTCACCATCCGGCTGCCAATCAGATTGAGGTAGGATATAGGTGGTGGTAAAGCCAATCGAAGGCACACTCGATGACGATGACGGTGTCGGGAACAGAAGGATAATCGAAGGTGAGGCAAAAGTCAGGCGACTCGCATAGAGCGAGATCTATGCATTGCCTCGGAGTGGGGGCAGTGTTGACACCACCACTGCAATGTGGGTGCCGTGCGGAATCACATGCGCCCGTCTCTCCCCCTTCCCATATGTCGCAAGTGTAGACATCGTTTTCCCTTTGCAAATTGGCATGACTTAGGCAATGGCAAAATTGGGAAAAATAAGGGAAAACAAGAGGAATAGATATTTAAAAACGTTTCACATCAATACATAATAGTAAATAGGCCACGCCTCTTTCCAACCAATGCCGATCTCTATTGGTGCTCTACTGCACAGTTCTGCTCCACCGGGAGAATCGCGTCACACCAACAACAAACACAGAGAGAGGGAGATACACAAAGAAGAGCATAGAGAAGTGAAGGGGCCTTGACCCAGACGCGGCGACTCGCTGCCACTGCTCTTCATCATCGTGTTTGTTGGTTGTCACCTCGCCACCGGCACCATATTCTCTCTTCTCATCAGGTCAGTTGGCACTGGTTGAGTAGACACCCAAATATCTTCTTCACTAAGCCTTAGGTTTGCAGGAGAGCCAAGAGTTAAATTGTGACAAACTCTCACTTGGAGCTAGTTAGGCTACCCAAGTTTTCTCGGACTGGGCAAGGTTAGTGATAGTTGATACCGAGGCCGACTCGTCGCACAAGCATCTACACGCAAATATAATAATACAAAATAATATTCATTCGATTCAAACCAAAATGTGGATTTATTCCAAATACAGTTTTTTTATTTACTCTACCAATTCATATGATAATGAATGGCTCTTATTTATGTAGTCAGTATATTTGTTTAGAATTATTCTTAAAAGTATTCATTCGATTATCAACAGGGTTGAAACAAATCCATTGACCATTTTGGCCATTGTTACGGACTCGAACGCACCCCTGATTATCAAGTGTTATCAAATTTAATTATCACTTGATAATCCAATGGATAATCATCAGGGTTACGCTCGAATCCAAACAAGTCTATTGGCTATGTTGCGCCCTGATAATCATGGAATGCTTTTTGGAACACAAAAATATAACTTAAAACAACTCACATTGTCGCTATAAATAATATTCAAAAGATAAGGTGAAAACCAATCTTAACCAATAAGATTATTTAATGTCATCATTTGAATATTTACTCACGTCATTTAAATATTTACTCTAGTAGTGAATGCCGTTTCTTTCGAGCCACTGATGTTTAGGTTGAACGCACCACTTGCATCTACAAAGCAATAAAAACATAGTTAATTTAAATTTGAGAGAACTCATGTCCAAGTTGACATTTTACCTTGAAACCCCCCTGATTATAAATCATCTTCGTTCTGATTTCAGATTAAAAGTCACAACTGATGGTGCTGCAGCTGTGGTTTGTAGCCGACCTGAAGATCTCATCGTGTATACGATCTCATTACAATCTGTGATAGTACAAACAAGCAGAGATAATCCACGCGTTGTGTGCCGCGTCGGTGGTGATAATTGAGCCATTCTCCTTCTCCTCGCCATCATAATCATCTCATCTCAGCTTCTAATCGCACTTCTCCTCTTCAAACACCAGCGTAGCACAGCAACCCGAACCTGACGATCTCACCCAAACTTCTAGCACTGGCCACTTTGAATGCCAACGATCTGGTGTAAGCAACATTGCTGCTAACAGTGAAAACACCCATCGTGTTGTGTCTATAAGTTGATCAACAAGACAGCAACATTTGGGTGTTTGTGACAACTAATTGAAACACACCGCCAATAACAACAACACAGGGAGAGGGAAAGAGGAGCGTGGTGCAGTGGCTGTGCACACCTTGGCGCGCCAATGCACGTCATTTGAAAGGTGTGTGTTGTGTTGTTGATGGTGGATTGTCCAAGTTGGTTACCTTGAATTATATAAGTAGTCTTCACTCGCACTCACAGCTATACTCAGCCACTCATTCCACCACACGGTTGCATTTTAATCTATGCTGTTGATGATCATGAAACTTCTCTGTTGCGTCGTTTTACTCTTCGGTCTAGCGTGGGCTTTGCCTGCCAAAAATACGGACCAACTTCTCAAAGAGAACCAAAACATGAAAGATGACAAGCATGGCATCAAGATGGGTCAAGTTTTTCCAGGTTGTGATGATGCTGAGGTATTGTTTGTCAATTCCCAACTACTCTTCTGCGTTTGATGACATTAAAACATATTTTGTTTATATTTCTAGACTGATCTCCAAGTTGATTGGGACAATTCACCTCTAAACTACACGTGCTATCAGCAAAATTCTCCGTTTGAAATTCAACCCAAAATAAAGCCAATTCTCGAGTGCGAAGATTTGCCAAAGAACTATATGGTAAGTGGATTTATTTATTAGTTCAAATGAAACAATGATTTGGACAAATATTTAATAGTTTAATTATTTTTCTGTCAAATACATTGGTTTTACTAAATGGAATTTTTATTAAAGCAATTAATAAAATAGTAAAATCGGAAATTGGAATTTAAGGATAATATATTTCTTAGCTCACAATATTCTAGCAAATGCATCGCTATTAGAATTGTTAATCATTTATTGGGAAAATAATGCATTTATTTGGTGAATTAGTTGGTTAACTTAAAACAATATTAATTTATTTGATAGAAAAATCACTTTGACAAATTAATTGAACCATTTTGGCTAAATCATTGATTTCTTTGGACTAATTAAATATGCTCACCGTTTGATGTGTTAGTGACCTGTCACAACTATAACTAATATATATATCAATCGATTGTTGTAGCCTCAGCACTTTTGTATGAAGGACTCGATCAGGTACAACCACTCGTTGCCGACCCACGGTGACCATCGACCACTGTGGCCCGTGTTTGGCGAGTATCTCTTTGTGCCACCACAGCGATGGCTGCACAACGTTGAGGTAATTGGTGTTCACCATTGACGCAGGTTACTCTGGGAAAATCCCTGCTAGTAACACACTTGTGCATCTATATTCCCTCTAGCATGGAGCAATTGTGATGCTCTACCACCCATGCGCGCATCCCTTCATGGTGAACAAATTGCGCAAATTGGTGACCAACTGTATTCGAAAGCATGTGATTACTCGGGACGCTGTTCGCTTGACCCCGGAACGACCTCTGGCACTGGTCACCTGGGGCTGTCGACTCGTGATGAATGAGGTCGACTCGCATCAAGTGATTACCTTCATCAAGGTTGGTTTTTTACTAATCTATTATCAGCCATTCCACGGAATAGTGAGATAACTGGCATTCTGAGATGTTGCTTTCACTAGTTGTTTCTATGGGAAATTTTGTTTTTAAAGAAAGCGAAATGTTTATTTATTTTATACAGTAAACCCTCAAACTCATGCATTGTTTTCGGATCAGAGTAGAAGGCATCAGTATATATTTGTTGCTGCCTTCTGCTCTGCCTCGACAAAAATGCATTAATTCGAGAGCAAACTGTATAAGAAGTGAAAGAAGTATTAGATGTGAAAAATGTGTTATGATCGATCAATTTAGGAAAAAAAGTGTTTAAAAAGAAGTTTCTAACTTTATTTGAACTTTACTTAACCATCTTAATCTAACCAGACTTTCTTCACTTTACGGGATTACTTTGCAACCATCTCATAGTAACCAAAGATAGCGTGTAAACGAGCACACTTTTGTCTAGTAAGATATTCTTGTCTAATCCAGTCAATAAGGTTATTTTGATATATACGAAAAATTTTATTAAAGTTTTTAAAAATTTTCTTTTTAATTAAACCTAATTTCTCATTTATCTGAAAATTGAAATTAATGAAAGCAAAATCTCAATTTGTCACACTAATCCGCGGATGTCTGATATCAGTGATATGTAAACACATTGTCACCTTTTTTTCTTACACTTGATTAATGTTGTAATTGTGAAATGACAGAAACACGCATTGAACGGTCCCGAAGGCACCTATCCCAAGGAGGGTCAGTTCACCAAGAACTTGATTCAGCGGGCTATGATTCCAGTTGGATCAACCTACGGCGACGATGTGCTTTGTCCTTTCAGTTTTTGATGCTTTCCTACCTCTCTCTCTCTCTTTCTCCCATTTCTGGTGATATGATCACACACTAGTCATCATGACCCAATCAATCAATCGACACTCTTGTGTCACACATTCTCTGTGTCAACTCTATCCCAACTGTTCCACATCAAGTTAATTCAAATCACGCCATAATATTTGTTTTTGGCATATTTCTATGTTTTTTTAATTTTATTATTTGTTTTCAACAACGGCCAAATATATCAAAGAAAAAAGAATCTTTGTTTGAATAAATATTGAATTTTATGTAAACACTGCAATTGTATTAATATATCAAAATTTGATTCTATTATACAGTATAGTTTTGTTTTAATTTCTTTTTTTTCAAGCTAAATATTGAGTATGCATATTGAAGAGTTATAAATATATAACAGCTAATTATTTTAGCCATTAATGGCGTACCGTAGGTAAAAATTATACATTTGACTTATGTTAGACATCTAACATAAGTCAAATTATAAATGTTATAGAATTTTAGTTTGGTAAAAAGTTCAGTATTGAAAACGCTTTGTGGCTGTAAAATGTTAGATATTTTAATTTTATGAGTCACCATTTTTGATTAAGTAATCTAAAAATAAGGTGAAAAGGTTCTAATAATAACTTATGTTCAATTAATTTTTTTTGTTCATAAACAAAATCCAAGTATTTGCATAAAAATTACTTTGTCGGTTTGAATTTGGCTAAGTTTACTTGGCCTAGTCAAAGTAAAACTTGGTGTAGGCCAATTAGTACTTGAAATGTAAAATGTAAGTTAACCTAGGCAGAGTGTCACTCCGTTTTTTCTACTTTGCCGGTAGCATTACTATAAAAATATGGCTCTAAACTTAATCAGCATTTTTGTTCGGGAACTTTCTCATACCCTGGTTTGAGTAGCTGCCTCTTTCAAGACTAATAACATAAATCAGTGTATGAGAAAGTTCTCGAACGAAAATACTGGTTAAGTTTAGAGCCTTTTATTAAAAACAATGAAACGAATGACCCGCCTTTGGAAAAGTTTCTGAAAAGTAAAATTAGAGTGAAGAAAGTTGTCGGGATGGAAAACGCGCGCGCGCGTGGGACATGGCAGAGTGACACCGGCAGCAGATGTCGCTACCGTGCCGTAGTGATCTCACTAGTTAGAACTGGGCAGTGTGCGAGCCAGTGCAGTCGTGTGCGAGACAGCTCCGCCATCGACTCTGAACAAAGCGTGTGTTGCGTGTGTGCTTCTCTCTCTCTTTCTTTCGCCGACTCTTTGCGTGCCTCGCCAGACTCTGTCTCTCTCTCACAGTGGTCGCACTCTCTCCCGAGCCACTCTCTCGTCACTTGTACATTATAAAGGTGCCCACTCACACTTTCCCCATCTCTCGTCGCACTACCCTCCTTTTTTGATCACGTTGTTCTCGGAGGTTTCTTCTTGTGATCCACTAACCACCTCGCCCACCGGTGAATCATTTCTATCACTTTTAACCAAGTGGAGGTGAGTGACCATGCTGCCGAGGGATGCCATTCTCTCCCTAACTCGTATTTCCTGTGCACTCATAGTCCGGCGTGCCACACACTACCACACCGGTGAAACCTTTTTACTTCTTAAATAATCGCATAATGCATGCAACGGTTGTAGTCATTCTCACCAAACTCTACCGTTGTTTTCTTTGAATTATGCAAAATCAATTGTTCAAATAGCCTTTAAACCGTCGCTATAGAACTAATTTATATCTGTGTCTTTACGCACTGATGAAGCGCTAACATTTTTTCTTATTACTTTTTAATAGTATTACGACCGTTGATAAACAACACGATCCAAGATGCAGCCCCAACCAGAAGCTGATATGCCGTCTTTCAAGGTATGTCACTGACTTCAATCACGTCATCATCATGATGCATAATCATCATTGTGTTTCTTTTCACAGTGTCTACTGGTCGGTGACGGTGGTACCGGTAAGACTACATTTGTAAAACGTCACTTGACGGGCGAGTTTGAGAAAAAGTACGTGGCGACACTGGGCGTGGAAGTGCATCCACTTGTGTTCCATACCAACCGTGGTCCACTCAAGTTCAATGTCTGGGATACTGCTGGTCAAGAGAAGTTTGGTGGTCTACGAGATGGCTACTACATTAAAGGTAATTTCATTCACCTAGAGTTCTAGACTTAAACACCGGCAATAGCATAAGTGAATTCCGCTGCTCGAAGTTGCAATTCGAGTTTTTCGGTCAGACCTTATGCTAGAGTAACCCGGGAGAAGTAGAGCAAACTAAATGCTGCATTGCATAAATTCGGTGCTTTGTGACTAACTCTCTGTTTCTTCTTACATTAACTTTATAGGTGAATGCGCTATCATTATGTTTGATGTAACCTCGCGTGTCACATACAAGAATGTTCCCAACTGGCATCGTGATTTGGTTCGTGTGTGCGAAAATATTCCAATCGTACTGTGCGGAAACAAGGTGGACATCAAGGACCGCAAAGTGAAAGCCA
Organism: Rhinocypha anisoptera; assembly: GCA_011762765.2. NCBI lineage: Eukaryota > Metazoa > Arthropoda > Insecta > Odonata > Chlorocyphidae > Rhinocypha > Rhinocypha anisoptera. The sequence continues at coordinate 9,435 of WURS02454266.1, forward strand.
AGTCTATCATTTTCCATCGCAAGAAGAACCTCCAGGTAAGAGCTTTACACATTTTGTTCAACATTAAGCATAAGTAGCATGGGGCTGATAAGCTTTTCCACTAGTCGCTTGTTAGCTCTTTAGAAAGTCTTATGCAAAATTAGTTTTCTTTTGGCTTCAACATCCGTGGCGAGCGTTATATTCCAAAACTCGTGTACATTGAACGTAGTCTAACATTGTTTATATGATTTCCTCATAGTACTACGACATTTCCGCTAAGTCGAATTACAACTTTGAGAAGCCGTTTCTGTGGCTGGCTCGCAAGCTCGTTGGCGATCCGAATCTCGAATTCGTGGCCATGCCCGCCTTGGCACCACCCGAGGTGCAAATGGACCAGGAATGGCAGCGCAAGCTCGAGGAGGACATGATCAAGGCGCAGAACACCTCGCTTCCCGACGATGACGACGAAGACCTCTAAAAAGTGGGGTCGCTCGAGCATCATCCTCTACTGACGACACTCTCGCACCACACACCATCATCTCAGATCAGTCCTTTCTCTCCTCCTCCCAGTTTGTATTTTTGTAGAGTCTCGATAGCTTCTTTCTCTCTCTGTAACCGTTTTAAATTGTTTCCTTTTTTAAAACAATGAAATCGATTATTATTATATTAAATTACAACTGTAAATTATTAATACCTGACACCACTCTCTCAATTTTCCACGCAGCTCGAGATATTCTACTTGGGTAGTGTGCGAAACTCCCTGTGAAACTTTCCTTTTTACACCACTACAACAGACACACTTTCGATAGACTCTTGTTTATTTTTTATAATATTATAATTGATGATGATTGAATGGATTTTATTTAATTTTTATATTATAATTTAAGTTTCATTATTACTTTATTATAAAAATTGAGAAAATTATTAAAGAAAATGAAAAATAATTCCTACTTGACACTGATATTATTTATTTGATTCATTGATGGTGTGAGAAGACTGATGGATGGCAAGTTGAAACTCAATATTTTTCACTTTGTACTTTTTTTGGTAGATTTAGGTTTTGTACTTGTATTGCTTTTATATATATTTCATTATAATTTTATAACAATTTAACAATAATTTGATACTCTTTTGATTACGATATTTTTCTTTTCCTACCACCATAAATTTCTTTTAATTATATTTGATTTCTTTTATCTCTTGAAAAATACAATACTTTAAATGCCGTGACACTGTAAACAGTTTGAAACAAATAAAAAATAATAAAACGTTAACCAGTTTTGTTTGTTTTGCTTAGGTTAGACATTTACATTTGGGTTATATTTTTGTTTTTAATTTTAAACCACTAAAAATCCATTTACGAATTTTCTTAGGAACACTTAGAAATAAATCTTTTCCTTCTTTTGTAAATTGACTTGCTGTATTTGAATTAAAATTTCATATTTAATTTTGACTATTTTCTCCCAATATACATTCCATTCGTATTACCTGTCTTTGTTTATTTATTTTGAATACAATTTGTGTTTATCTCTCCCCTCCCCCCAAAGCTACGGGTTGCTCTCACTTTAATTGAAGTGTAGAAAGTAACTTGATTGCTACCGCATCTACTATAGTATTTAGTGACGTTGATCGAACGATTAACATAACTCAAAAGGTCAAGTGTTTCTGTTTGTCTGGATGGGTGTAAGTAAAGGGTGTCTCATAATGTTGGTGCTTAAGCTCAATTAAGAGAATTTCGAATTCAAATTTTACAAGTTTGAAATGTTGGCTTTCAAATGTGTTCTCAATGATTGTTTTTTGTCTGAGACTCACTTTCCAAGAAGTTTGTCTCATTTATATTCAAATTTATATCTTTTAATTGACATTTTTTAAAATTTTAAATAGTTTCGGTGTTTTGTAAATTTTCAATTTTTCATTCCATAAACTCCATTGGAGCGTTTTGTAAGCTGGCAAACTCATCCTGTTATGTTTAGTACAGCAACTGTAACATGTCTGAAAGTTGAATTATGTGAGTATGAAAGGTTTTGTGTATTTAAAAAAAATGTTAAGCTCAGAAAAAGCCAGAGTCCCCATTATGGAACACCCTTTACTAGACTATAGAGGCAAGATAACTGGATCTGACGTTTGATCCAACTCAGTAAAGTATTGACTTGACCAAATTGTGCACACTTGTGACATTTACATTAAGTTCTGGATTACAGTTTATCACGGAAAACCAAGAATTAGATAAACATACAGTTTGAGCTTATATATTAGTCGTCATATTATTATTATTATTAGTTCTAATATTTGGTTTCCTGGAACTACAGTGTTAATTTGGGTCAGTTTGAGTGGGTGTGTTATTGCGTTGGTAGTTAATTCCGGGAAATGTGTTTACTTTTGCCTTTTGAAATTGACTTATTGATGTTTTTTACTAAGATACACTTGTTCATTTTAAATTAGAAAAAATGTCGCCATTTTTATATTGATAAATAGCTTTTGAAAATAGAAACTTTTTCTTCGAAACTTCCTTATACTTTAAATTAAATGCAAATTCTCTTGATTTGTTGTTTCCAATTTTAAAGAAAACACTGTTTATTTTAAAAATGGATCAACCAAAGATTAAACTTAAGCTAGCAACTTGACATTATGCTGAGTTACAGGTTTCTCATAAAATTTCTTCATCAATAAATAGCAGCATAAGTAGTAAGCAACGCCATTATCTACTGGACAAGATAAATAAACACCAGGTGAGCTCAAACTAATTGCAACGGTTAAGAACTAAAACATTTTTCTAAACAATTGTTCCCATACAACTACTGGAATTCTAGATAAGTTATCTCGAATAACATTCGATCTCACTCTCCGGTGCTATATCGATCGATAGGTTTGGATTTTGCGTTATCGATCGACATGATCATTGGGTAAACGGGCGTGTGCTCGATTACGCGCGAGATTGATCAGCGCACGTGCAACTCGTTTTGTAAGCACAGACACATTCCAGTTAGATGACGTCGAACTGGAGCTAGACTGGTAAAGCACTGGAGTAGTAGCACAGAACGGATTTTGTAGGTTCCACTCAAAACTATTCTAAAGCTTTAAATAAAGTACAGTATTGTCTCAAGTTTTACTTGCTTAACTTTTCACACCAAACCATTGTAAGCAGTGTAGCTTTCACAATGCATAAATCGAACACTGTTTACTTCTCTCTTTGCTTCACTTTTCTATGTAAATTCGAAGAGTAAAACTTGAGACAACACTGTAAGTATACTATGTAAGTTAATTCACGCTTTTGCTTGCCGCTAGGCGACGCCACAGTCTATGAAAGTAAACTATTCAAAATTTTCACCCATACTTAAAAATCATCTCGGCTGGAGTGCCAACTAGTGTCCAATGCAGACACTACCGTCGCTCTTCGATATGTAGACAACTGAATTTGTTTCATAATAATTCTCAAAAACTGTTGTTTACTGGAAATTATGCAATTTGAAATTTTAATAAATCCATTTCTGGTGACCCTAACCGTTAGGGCCTAACCTAATGAAGTTTCATTATTTGAAAATTCAGAATGTTTTAGGTTTGAAAACATGAAGTGGTTTGTTTGATTTGTAAAAAATTGTCTGTGGGTGGAGGTATCTGTATATTAAACAGTTCAACTATTGATTAAATTTTTATATATCACCTCAGTTGTTTATACCAAAGATGTTTGTTAGAAAGAGTTACTGTATGTTTCTCTTGCATTTTTTTCACCCACTCTCTTTCTCATTCGAAGCACTACTAGTACACTTTGCACAGAAGCATCAAGTATGGCACCTTTCTCAATTTCTCTCTCTCCTCACTATTCCTCTCACACAAACATTCAAAGAAACACATACAGCAGTAGCAGCAAGTATGGCAATTCTCTCTCTCTCTCTCTTTCTCTCTCACTTTATCACACACAACAGTATAGCACCTCTCGTTTTTCTTCTGCTCTCTCTCTCATTCAAAAATTTAAAGTATTACTAGTATACATTTGAAGGAGTAGCATCGGATATGGCACCTCTCTAAACCCAACCCAATGTCTTCATTGAGAGAGAGAGAGAGAGAGAGAGAGAAATAGATAATCTACAAGCACATACACAGTGTATTACACACACACACACACACGCAAACGATTTACTCGAAATCTCATTCGCGAGTTAGCCATAAAGTAGGTCGTGTCATTGCCAATCGACTCACACTATAGTGCTCACCAGAGCAGTGGTAGTGTGTTGATGCTTAATCCACTATGTTTTTACTTTAAGTTGACATATACAAACCAGCGGCGCCTTTACCACTACACTTTACACCTTGGCTCACTCATTCATACACACACAACACGCACACTTTATTTCCAGGTTATTTTCAACCACACCGCGGAATATTCCTTAACTCAATGGTTCAATTTATCAACTCAATACAAAAAACAATTGTACCATGGTACACCCTCGCTTTCTCTGAACTCGAATTGGTTTTTGTATGTGGGCAGACAAGCATATGGCGCACAGAGAGAGAGAGAGAGAGAGAGAGAGAGAGAGAGAGAGAGAGAGAGAGAGAGAGAGAGAGAGAGAGAGAGAGA
>WURS02454277.1:0-13989 GCA_011762765.2 Rhinocypha anisoptera
AATCTCTCCTGATTGGTGCTGGGATGTTGTAAATGTTCTGGTCACCGACAACCACGAGGGACACGGGAAAGGAGCTGGGAGGGGGTCCAATGGCCCCCAACGGGGAGGTCCTCTGCTGTGGCGAGAGGCCGATGGGCGAGGAGGGGGCACCCAAGTAGTGGGGGGGTGTTGGCTGCTGGTGCTGGCCCATGGGGGACACGGGGGCCAGACTCGATGGGGAGTGGGCCGGCTGGGATTTGATGGGGTAGTCCGCCATCCTTGGCAGTGGGCTCTGGACCCCAGGGTACATTGGTGAAATCCCACCCGGGCCATACTTATAAGGAGAGACATCTGGAAAGTGATAATGGAAGAATTAGAAAGCTGGATATGGATTTATAAGTTTTATAATGAATTTAAATCCCCATTTCACCAGAATGCAAATTTTATTACTGCAAGATTCGAAAGAAAATGATGATGAGGAGAATAAAACAAGGGCAGAATCTTCAGCTTTGTTTGTTTAAAACATTGTCTTATCATCGGCAGTACGATAAGATTATTGAGATAAAGGGAATTTCGGTTGCCTCTTGCGGTTTCCAATGTCTCCCATGAAAAAATCTGAACTATCTCTACAAGAAAGAGGCATACACATCAAGGTGAACAACACTCCACCTGGGAGTGAAACATTATGTTTTTATATTAAAAAATTTTAAAGTTCAGAAATATATATATTTTTAAATTATATAATAATGTAGATCAATGAAGTTTATTTACTAATAATAAGTTTATATAATATTTTAATAATAAGTTTGTATAATAATAATTTTTATTTTTCTGTGGAAAAGTGCTGTTTTTATTCTCAGTATGAATCTCTTCCACCACATCATGCCCGATTCGGTGAAAATTAGATCAATGAACTTTCAAACCAATGTTTTCCCAATCAGTGGATGTTCTGACAATCCATAAGTCAAAAAGTAACTCAGTTTTCCCATTGCTAATGTACTTAAGTAAGCAGATGCACTGTTCTGATGAAACGATTTTTTTATTCTGAAATTCTGGCCTTGCCAATGTTCATCCAGAAGGCGATAACGTGGAGAACAATTTCAAGAAAACAGTAGATGGTATCTGTACATAAAATATACTTTTGGGAAATCTCTATTCAATTGGGGAACATCAAGCTTTATAGCACTTACCGACTGGTTCACATTTCACGGGATTCATTGGAAAAGACGGATCCATGCCAGTAGTTGGTAAACCAAAACCACCACTTGCTTGTGCACCATGACCTTTAAAAAATACCAATAAATCTATTAAAGAAAATTGCAGTATTTGCATGTAGTATTATTTGAATCTAGTGAATTAATCAAAACATTTCACACCAAACCAATGAAAAATTCACATAAAAAGAAATCTTGATTTGTTTTCAAAGTCATGAGTAGATCACATATAGGCTATATATTGGGTATTGCACTGAAAAAGAATAGTTATTCAAGTTCTTAATAGAATTAGAAGGCAATTATTTTAATTGTTTATCTAGGTGACACAAAAGAATGTCAACACATTAAAAAAATTGGAAACCCTTGTAGCTGATCCCAGGAAAAAACTTGATGACAGATATGACATGCATTTTGTGATTCACAAATTGATTTTTTTTAAAATTACATTTAATAAGCTCAATTCATATGCCCTTTTCCAGTAGAAACTGATTAATCATTCTTGAATTTTACTTGGTATGCTTTTAATATTTAATGTACTAATTTTATGATATTATTTATTTACGTCAACTGCACAATTTTCTGGAATAAGGAAAGCCGTTTAAGCCGTAATATGGACTAATTACTCATAATCAGTGAGACATTATCATTGCACTGACACATCAAACCATAATGAAATGTAATTTACTGAATTACAGAGTTTAGTATGATTACTGACATTTATTACTGAATAGGTCTTTCATTGTCTAAAAAGTTGTACTAGATTAAGAAAGTGTTTTAGCAATCAAAATCTACCATATGAGGAAGAATCGAAGATCAATCACTTGCATTAATTCAGCCAACAAACCATTTTTGTGAAAAACTTGTTTACAAAATTTAATTTTCTTAGAATTTTAATCAGAATTGTGTGGCCTAGAATAGAATTAGCTCTTTGACAATGAGGGCACACAAAGCTTCCTTCACATCAACAGAGAATCTTAATTGTTTCCCCACTGTACTTAGGTCACCTTGAAGCCTTCAAAGAACAACAAATCAAGATTTCTGATACAAACTATATTTCTAAAACATTCTACACACAATACAAGGTTAATCTTTTTACACTAACATAGGGTGATAGCATGCTGGTCACAAGCAATTTTAAGATATTAATTTCTAATGCTGGATGAAAGGAATAAGCAGAAGCAATATATAATCTTTTATTACACTTTTACGTCAAGTTTAAATTTTAGTTTTCTCTTTATGCGTAATTAAATGTTTGGATAATTTCATATCAGAAAATATAAAAGGGGCTACTAATACTACTGTAATAATAGAACTATAAAAATAAAAAGAAGATTAAATTTTAGAGCTTTGACTGAAATACATTTTTTTAAATTAAAATTATTTTTGATTCAAAGGAAAGTAATTTTGCAAATTGCACTTTATTCTTTTTGCCACTTTTAAATGATAGTCACTCAAATGAAAACAGATGTGAGTGCTTTCAGGATAAACATTCCTGAGACAATGATTAGAACGCTTCTTGCATAAATCATATGATTGTTTTATTTAACAATATTATTTATACTAATGTATTTAACAACATAATTATGTATTAAACATCTGTGAAATTCATGCCATTAATGTTTTTTCCAGCCTTCTCATCCACACACTTCAAATTTTACCTAAATCAAAGTTACTCACTGAAATATCAAACCGATGTCATGATTTTATAATTAAAATACAATCTTTTGGTTATTTTGAAATTCAAGTAAAATGTCAAGCAAAAACTGGTATGGAAATAAATATGGAAATTACGAGTAGTAAAATCATTACTCAATTCTTAACTTTTTTCATGCATTATAAGCTTGTGCTTTTTCATATTTACCTAACTGCAATTAAAGAAAAAAACAGGGCAGAACCTTTGAGAGAAAATTATTTTGTACCGCTAAGCAAATCTCAGGTGGATTAGTCCTTTGATTTCAACACTTAAAATTACTCTAAGAAGAAACACATTTATACACATTCAACATTATACCTTCCCAAAAAGGAGCCACCTTGATACAAATATGGAAGAATATATAGATGAAAGTAGGTAAAGGACAGCAAAGGTATTAAAATATCAGTAGTGTGAAGAGGCTGGCTAAGAGAGCAGTGGATGTTGCTATTTACCCTCAAGGGGGGGGGGGGAGTAACGAAATTACCTCAAGTAACATTTTTAATCGCATAATCTCTAATTTTTTTGAGGATGTAATGCTACATAGTAATTGTTCTTCGTCGATTTTAGAACATTATTACAGAAATAAATTTGTTACTTGAATTTTTTAAAATTTTACAATTATTATTTAAACAAAACATATTTTACACCAAAAATAAATGTCCAACATCGAAAATAGATGTAATAGGAATCATGTAAACATTAAACTAAGTGTCTACAGGGGGTATGGTATACTTTTAATTTAATTAAATAAATGGGGTAACCAAGTTAGACTCTACTTGGTAGTGAAAAGGTGTAAAATACCTTGGTAGTCGGAATGCTGATCAAGAAAAAAAACACAAACATGTGAGAACGAAACAAGCATGAGCACGACACGATCTTATTTCAGTTGGCAATATTTCATATTAAAAAGCAGGCAAATTTTCAAAGGTTTCAAGAATGTAACCGCCAACAGCACAATCTATAGTGCACAGATGAAAACATAAACATGGGTGTCTCCACTTAAAACAAGGATTCATTGGAAGAAACATGAGAGCATTTCATAGTAAACATGCCAGAGAAAATAAGACCTCGTTGGGCCTGGAAACTATTTAAAAAAGTGACTATTTCAGTTTGTTCAAGTCATTCCCTAAACCTTCACATCAGAATAATTTTAATTATATACTCTGAAACATCACATTCAGAAACAAGAAGTATTAAACTCATGCACCAGTTGTGACTAATGGTAAGACCTGACCTGTTACTATGAAGAGTTTCTAAAATATATAGATATGTTGCATATTTATATAAAAGTTTACCTTCACACTGTCATTTCATTAATCTATACAAAAAAATGTCCACATAAATTTCATTGCCTCACCTCAATTCAAAAAATTGGAAACCACAGGAGTGAAATTTTATAACAGGTTTACATAGATGAGCACAGGGTTTATACCATCACCATGTGTTAATAATCTCAACAACAACCCACTTAGCCTGACTCCTTCAAATTTTCCCAAGTTAAATATTTTTACTTTTATATAATGTGTGTGTGTGTGTATATATATATATATATATACTGCGTTTCTTACTCCTTCACTAATGAAGAGCTAATCCTTGAAAATTCTACTATGCGAGTGTTCCATCTTTTATTTATTTGTGTCTATGTTTTATTGTTCTGTGATCGTTCATCATATACTAGTGCTCATCTGAATTTTCTTCAAGTATTTATATATATATATACACACACACATTTACATGCATATAAGAATAGAAATATTTAATTTTAACATAAGCTGAATCCTAGACGAAATATTTCTCTTAAGGACAATGAATTTCTCCTTTTACCCTTCTGTGGCATTATGAGTGGGACATCATGTACCCCATATTGCATTCATTTTCTTTTGTTGATGAAATATATATTATGCCCTTCAAAAGGGCAAAGCTGAAGATTAATAAGTTTATGTGGAGAATGAAGCTTCTTATTGAGGCGATACTGTCAAAGCAGTGATGAAAGCATTATTTATGATGACTGCTGTATAACTAATTGTGAATATGCATTGCTGTATTGCATTATAACTGTTCATTGGTTTCATTCATTTTTTTATACTTGCCACCTGGCTTGTAGCCAACTGCAAGATTCTATTGTATATATTTATGGGGGAATATATATTGATAGACAAGAAGTATTAGAAACAAGGCTTGCAAAAAAGCATATTACATGTGAACGGACTAAAGAGGAAAGCTCTCAAGCAAAAAAGATTTCCTTAATTCATATATTTGGCAGTAGTCAAAATCCCATCCGTGTGAATTTATGGCACAGTAAAATCCCATTATATCATACCTCACTTAACTGTGGTTTTGGATATACCATGAGTATCACTATAGCTCCCAAAATGGTTGACTATTTTCTTTATTAGAAGTAACTTTGTAGCCAATTTTATCTCTAGGTGCCTACTGATATGTTGCAATGGTGCTACTTGAAGCAATCATATAAATGCATTTAAATCATAAAACATCAATTTGTATTGTACTCCACAAATAAATTAGTTATAAAATTTAGTTTTACATGGTTTTTATTGTTATCCATGATCCTGCCTTATCACGAGGCAGGTTGCCCATAACGTGGATGTAAACCCTGGCCCCTTAGATCCAAATTATAACTGCAATTGACTGTACCAAAACTGATTACATGGATGATAGATGAAAACTATGTGACACAAGAATAGTCACCACCCATCTCCCAACCCATGAGAATTACCTGTGCCTCTCTCTTTCTTTGGGTTGGGAAACCAACCTTTGGGTTTTAGACAGGTTATTGGACAACACTTCTTGGGTACGTTTAGTGCTTGTCTAGAGCCTTTGGTGGATCGATATTAATGATCAATAATTGTTTGCACAGTTAGACTTGTTCATTGATACATATTAATTAAAAATTTATTTACAACATATTTCAACCCCAACGAGAGTGAGCTCCCCATAGATGGCTAAAGAATCTAAGCTCAAGTCCGGCTTACCACATGGGAAGAATTTCCCGCCACAACCCAAGTGCAAAATGGAATCACAACAAAAAGAATTCGACAATAAAAACAAGTCTTGGGATGAAACCACTTCATCCGAGAAAAGCAATTCAGGAAATACAACAAATTGCAAAGGAACATAAAAATACATGCCAATGAACTCTCTATTCATTTATAAACACAATATATACGAAGACAATGAAGTTCACATGTAAGTAGTCACTCAAAAGGCTACACAAAAAAACATGCATTTTAACATCAGAGCAAAGGACATGATCACCTCTCATGTTGTACTTACTGTCATTTTAAATTACACAGCTGCTGTACTTGTATCATATGAGCACTTGACTCAATGAGTTCAATAATATATTTTACTATTACTAGTAAAATGAAAAAATCTTTCTACTTAGTTCATATGTATAAAGCTGTGGAAACTACCAGTTATTAAAAAAATGAAGGTGCATTGGTTGACTATACATGATTTTTTGCTCATGGGAGAACTGGGCTCCTCACATGTGAAGCTCCTATTTAGGCTATTTTCACTGCTATAATTATGAGAATTTTATTTGCATTGGCTTTTGGAATTGCAACTACATATTTTACTCCTCAACACAAGTAGTTCCCTTCTTAGTTAATGAAGAAGAAATGGCACACTTTTGGCTCCAGTCAGAATCGCCATTATGGGTGGGTGGAGGAAGGTTTGGATCCACGCTCCTCTGAGTGAATTGTTTTGAGAGGGATTGAATGTGTAAGGAGGATGATGCAACAAATCCAATGCCATCCAAGAGCTTAAATGATCTTAATTAAACCTGTCACGGATTTCCCATTTTTCCAGAGCATCTAGATGCTTCCCTTCTTCTTGTCAAATATGTTGCAAAGTTTTCTACGGAGATGGCCATCAAAAGTAGGTGTTTTGCCAGGAGAGACACGTGTGGTCATTATTGGAATAACACTTCAGAGGTTCATTCATGGGAATCTTCATTATAATAATCATTGGCTACCTTAACACTGTGGCCTCTGTAGCCCTCCCCAAAATCTCAGACAGGAGCAAATTCTTCAAACACAAAAAAATAAGAGACTCCTCATCCTTAAAGGTGACAAAGTATCATTTGAAATTTTTACTCGTGACTGTGGCTTGTCAAGTTCAAATTTAATAATAATAATGCAATTTCATACATGTCCAGCAATTCAGACAATAAGTGAGAACACCTGGTTCACATAAACCCCGAAAAATTTGCCCTGGATACGGTTCGCTTGATAGTGTACCTGGCTATCAGGTCTGAGCAAAAATTGGGAATTCCAATGGTCAAATCCCAGGAATACCAAATGATTTTTTATGGCATTTAATACAAATTTACATTTGAGAAGCCTGTTAACTTTGGTAATAAATAGTAAAGGAATTTTCAATAATTTGGGATATCCTGGTCATAGGGGAGGAAATTATGATTTGATTTGAAAGGACTTGATTTTTTTAAATGTTTTCTATAAAACACTCATGTCTGGGCAAAACATTTAGATATTTATATTCTAGTTAGATAAGGGATTGTCACAAATTGAACTGATATTCACAGTTGCAAATAAATTAAAATGTGTATTACTGTGCTTTACTTGTGTTACAGTTAGTACTGATTTTGGCGATATGCAAAATATTTTTTTCTGATCAAGATCAAATATTTCCAAGAAATTTTATGAAATCCTGAACTCAGTATATATAATCATCGCATACATCAATGACAATATGGAGTAATTCATTTTCATTAAACTCAGTTGCTGCATCCTCAAGTAATGTTTTGGATGAAATCATTCACCACTTTCCTTAAGGTAAAAAAATACTAGGTTTAAATTCTACTACTTATTAAATTCATTAGCGTGGTCACTAGGAAAACAAATGTAAAATATTAAAATAATTGATAAATAACTAAGGTTTCCCATAATCATTAAAATAAACACTTTTTTAAATTGAAAATGTTATGAAATGGGTGAAAAATTCCATATTTGAATTATTGATAATTATTCAATTTATAAAAATCTGGATTCCACTGAAAATACCCTTGGGACCTGTGCCATATTCATGACATGTAACATAGGTACACTAATGTCATGTTTTCCATCATGACTTCAATAAATAATTCAGGTTATCTGGTCAAATGCTTTTTTATCAATCATAATATTAATGGAAATGAAGTATTTCTAATTAATAAAAGATGTCTGTGCCAATTCAGAGATATATCAATATTCCCAATAAGAAATCAAATTTCTGCCTTAAAAAATAGTTTTATTCCCTATGAAATCCATGGAAAAACACCCTGCATCTTATATGGTCAATGCTTGTGTCAGGCTTGGCCCAAGGACCACTACAAATGTTTTCCATCATGTGGTGATGGTCAACTGAGTTCCAAAAACTTCCTAGTGAAATTCACATCCATTATAGATATTATAACATTGGATTTATCCATTGAAATATCTTTTCAACAAATATGGTGTTACAATTCATGGCAGCAATGTAACATACCATTAATCTATTTTCACATAAAATTCATTGAGAGGTGCACAATGTGAATATTAAAACTAGATGTAAGTGAAAAACTTTGGCAAATTAATTTTTAAGACACTGTCAGAGATCACCACATTTATGTCACTTGGTTGAATGATTACTTTTTGGTTTCACCTTAAATGATATTTTCAGGCTGATATGAGGATTGTTTATTTTTATCTGAAACGTGGCCAAAAACTGGGGCATATCTTTTAAGCCAGAAAGTAAGGTAAACTTCCATATACAAATCATGCATTTGGGTGAAAAATAACCAATGTAATAACTGCATATTAATGACGAAAAAAATACCTTGACTGGAAAGGGATCAGGAATGGAGTTTTAACTGGAATCACATGTTCCATAATGTAGGTGGTTCATTATCAACCAAAGATGATTTTTCACATTTAATATAACCATCAAATATCAGAAAATTTGTGTTAGACCAACTTATCAAAAATATTGGCACTGTATAAGCAAAAAAGCCTAAAACGATTTGCACCAATTCAATTTTGACAGATTCTGACTGTGACTGCCAATGGATGGCAAGAATTTACAGAGAGCACACCTAAGAAGCATCACTCTTCAACAATTATGGCTCATTCTATATTTTCAGGCATAACTATGTGGAAATCCATTTCTGAGAAATAAGAATTACGCACTACGTATTTTTCCACTAAGAATTTTAATCTGGTATGACGGCGTCATCTTCAGGTCATCTTTGACCTGATGATGTTGACCTGTAGCGTTGAAACTAGTCATACCAGAATAAAATTCTTAGTGGCAAAATATGTAGTACATAATTCTTATTTCTCAATCATGGCTCAATTACGTAATGTGTCAGGATGATAAAAGCAAAGACTTCTCAGGAGTAATATTTCAAAAGACCATCAGTTCAGAAGAGTTTCCTCCTTCTTGAGTTTGCGGGTGGGGAGATAGGGTTTATTATTCTTTTCTTTTGCCATCATAAACATATAAATGCCCATTACATTGCATGCATGCATCAAGCCTCACAACCCATAAGACCTTACACAGCCAGCACCAGAGCCATTAGAGGAAACTTGTTTGCACTGTTTGAAAAAAGACAAAGTGCTGCATAAAAGAAACCCTCACAATTTACATATTTACAAAACGAGAATATTGATTCAAGTTCCGTCCTCCCATTCCGTGCTCCCTGTTTGTTGAAATCTCAAGTTGACCCATCTTCTTTCTTCTTTAGAACTGGGAAATGATGCAGGAAAACCTATAAATCATCGAATCCATTTCCCAACTAAACAAACATACTCATAACCATAGGCAAAAATATATGCACCTTTGTCGACACCATGTGGATAGACTCGTCGGATTGATGGCCATCTCAGGAGACTGGCCACAATGCACATGGCTGGGATTTAGAGAAGAGTGAAAGACATGAATAAGTAACCACTTTCGCTTGCCTTCCGTCTTTATGTAAACCATAATGTGAACAATTCCCAATTCATTAGGTGGAGTCTATTGTTTTTCACTGTACTGCTACTAATCCACAGTCACCCGATCACAGAAATACTTTTCAAAACGTAGTATCATGTGGACATATGGACTCGAATCACCCCACCTCCCATACAACACGACGTATTAAGAAAAGTTCACAAGTGCACTTTTAGTGAATATAGAAATAAGTAACCACATAAGAATGAAAAAAGCAATCTCTTTTTAAATAAAAAACTTTAGTTTTATTTCCACAGATAAACTCTCTTAAAGACTGGCTTTCAAAAAATCTAATTACATAACACATTTCAATAACAAAGTACAAAACTTGTAGGAAACAAGAAGGAAATTGAGCCCTTAACAGTACAGATAATTTAAATATTTATTACATAAAAATTTAATAAGAATGTAAAGCATTGCTCACCCAACAATCCAAAACTATTTGACAAGAATATTCTCACGCACACAGAACAATAAACCAACACTTCCCTAGACAACTCAATATGATTCTTCACTCTATAAAAGCTTGCATTTTATATTACATTTTCAACAGACAAAATACCATTCAACCACTGACTCTTTCACTCAGCCATATATCCACAAACTTTCACTCATTCAACTGCCACTGATAGTTACCCAGGTAGTCTGAGACATTCAGAAAATATATTCACAAAAGACATGTATTAGTAGAAACCCTTCTGCACCGATTAATAGAAACACACTTGATGCAGACTACAAAATACAAGATGGCCCTCAAGCATCAGTTACCACAAAGCATTCAACACATTGCTCAAGCATCCAGAAAAGAAGGAGAGAAAGAGAGAGGAATAAATATAAGAAGGGATCCCCCTCAATCACAGTGGCTGCCCATGTCTCTCGCCATCGAAGGAGAATTAAGAAGAGGAAGGAGAAACTCATAAGCTTTTGGAATACCATGAAGTAGATGTCACTGCATATCAATGCGGGCACAAGAAAAATAAACCAGACCATATAAGCCCATGTCACCATCACCAATGACCGAATCCCAAGGAGGATAACCAAAAGCCCCGCAAAAGGCTGAGAGAGGAGATGAACTTTTTAAGTTGCACTGGCAACAATTAGTACTCACGCATAACTGCTGGGGCTTCGTGCAATTGCCTCATTATTTGAGGACTGCTCTCCCCAAACTTCTGCCTCTTTCTCTTTAATACAATTGGATCTAAAACAGTCAACAAAACAAAAAATGGATCAGAGGGTTTCAGTAGGAGCATGGTAAAATAAAATCAAACCTTTTGAGGCTAAAAAAATAAATATCAATCTGGAAAAACAAATCAAACAAAAATAATTTTTAATACGTAGGAGGCATTAAAAATAATAGATTATTAAAAAAACAAGACTCAAGGCTGAGCGGTAAAAAAAAAAAACAAGGTAGTACAAGGGCATCAAAATGCAACATGGGTTTAACAGTTGGAAGTACATACTGTCTAACTTAAATAATTTAAAAAAATGTTTTTAGGTGAAAAGATAGGGAATACTGAAAAGAAAGATCTCACTATTTGAATTTGCCACACAAATGTCAATAAACCATAGCTTTTTAGAGCAATAATAAAAAAAGAACCACATGTGGTAAAACACTAACACAGCATCTGAATGAACACAAAGCTATATCAATTGCTATATCAAGAGAGTTAGGACTGGCATATCTAGAGAAAAATCATCACAGTTAGGTATGAGATGCACACAATAGCACTCACAAATAAAAAAGCAAACAGAAAAATCGACTTTCTTGGGGAAAGAGGATTAATTAAAAAAAAATTATGATAATACTGAAGTCATCAAAAGATAACTCTCAATAGGCAAGACAAGGATTGCAAAAAAAAGCTGAATATTTGAAAGTTACCATTCAGCTAACATCAGGAAGTCTGTAGCGTGACAAATAAAATCTTGGAGACAAAGATCTTTAAGACACAATAATGGTATTTTCACCGCAGTTCAACATTTATGAACAACTTGAATTCACATTAAGTCTATTTTCATTTACAATTGTCTGAATACCTACATAAAATATATAAGCACATTATCTTCCAAATATTGATCACATAAATAAATTATTAGCCAGGTTCACATATTCAAGCATCTTGTTGATTTGTGCATTTTAAAAAAGGTTTGCCTTTTTACATTACAGATCACACTTCCGGAAAAATTCCATACAATATAATTGAAATACGTTGCATTCTCCTTTATATGAAGTGATTATAAAATTTATACCCGATTAATGGACTTCTTGGACTTCGAAATGGGAGGGTGTGAGTGTAAGTAAAGGCATATAAAATGTATTGTTTCATACAAGGGTACTGTGATTCCATTACAAAAATATCCAAAACTCTCGACACATCTTAGTAAAATGACTAGTAAACTTGAAATTATCACATAAATAATATCTAGTTTGCTTGTTGATGTCTCTCCAGTCAAATGCCATTATATGACAAATTATAGCATGATCAACAGATTTCATACAAAGAGACTGAATGACCAAAAACTTACTTCCAACAACTTCACCAAGGTGAGAGAACACCGCCATATCCGTTTAATTTGAATTTTCAAATTGTAAAGATTCACACAGAGATGTTAATCTACATGTGAATAATAAATGAAGGGGGCCAAATCAAGGCATACATACTAATTTTGCCTTCACGATAAAAGACATTCTTTGGTATAAAATAAAAATTAATGGTCTCCTTAAGGTGAAACAAAATTAAAAATTTCTATAGCATAGAAATGTAAAAATGATGAAGGTAAAATGTTGTCAAGGATCAATAATACCATAAAAACAATTACTGAGAAATTTGATTTTCAATTCAAAGTCTATGATGTAACTTGAGTATGTCACATTGTAAAACAGTTTCTCCTAATGCCGATTAACATACTGCATAGCAAATCATTCACTCAAAACCAACATAAAAAAATACAGAGTAAAAATACAAGAAATTCAAAATGCAGACCAGTACTTCAAAAATACCATTCTCAGAAAAAATTTCCATATAAAGTTTCATTGCACATGATAACTCTTGTAGAACATTTGTCAATTAAATAACAGCTTATTGTATTGCACAGGTTGCCTCCCTATGTTTTGCAGTATTATTCATGAAGCTCTGGTAGAGACTACGCGTGTACTCAACAAATACTTCGCAATAAGTAAAATTTAAAATACAACAACATGCATTCATGCTGAAACACATGAACAGATTGCAAATGTCATACAAAAATAGATGCCACTGGCACCCTCTTTGGTGCATTATATGCCAGAAAAAAACCAAAGAGGCACACACCAACAGAAATAATGGAGCAATCAATAGTGTATCATAACTTGGCAATGTTACAATTCATTGTCCCAAGGTTGAGCAGTAACGCTTTACTGATTGTACAGGGCACTGAGATGCTATAAACTTCAAGCTCCAATTATTATTGGTATAAAGGGTGATTATTTAAAGCATAATTTATTGATACTAAGACAATAAAAATGTCTTAGGCAAACCGTAGCTCAGTTCAAAATTGAACTTTAATTGAATCGAAAATTTATCCATAAACCAGCATGGGGATATTTGAATGAGATTCTGATTTATATCCGTTTTACTGAAACCTCCATAGGAACCGGCATTTCAGGTCTCCCTTCGACAGGACTGTAATAACACGAGGTCTCGTCAAACTCGGACACGGTAGCCCTGGGTGCCATATCGGTGTACAAAGCATAGTGCTCTGCTTCTGTCAGATCCTCTGAAGTGCCAATGAATTCCACATCATCCTTATACGGAGGTGGCTGATTCAAACTGCTCTGGGAGCCAGAATTGATCGTGAATGGCTCAGCAGCAGAGTGAGCATTGGGAAGCGAGGGCCTCTTCTCATCCTTCTTCACTTTGTGCACGGGTGCTGAGGATGGATGTGAAGATTTCCTGGAGAATAACTTCTGAAACAAGCTGGGCTTGCTTCCCTTCGACGAGGGCATCTTCGGAGGAGGAGGAAGTGGTTGGGTGGGTGCCTTTGGTGGAAGCTCGGGTGCTCTCTCCTCCGTCAAGTCCTCCAGAGAGGAATCCTCGGGCCTGGCCTTGCGGATCCTCTTCGGTGGCAGGGGGG
>WURS02454298.1:0-13989 GCA_011762765.2 Rhinocypha anisoptera
GTCTTGCACTGTTTTACTTGATTCCTATACCTTTGTCTGACGAGAATGTAGTCGATTTGGTATCTGGCGATGTCCCCCGGCATCTTCCATATGTATCTTCTACGTTATATATATATATATATAGGAAAGGGAAGAGAATTCACGTGCTTGTATGTATGTGCACGTGGGTGGGTGCGGGCGTGTCTATGTACCTGTGCGTGTAGCTTAGATGCGACGAAACCACTAAAAGAGTACACGACTAACGGAAATAAATGTGCTTGAAATATTCGGTGGCGCCATCCAATATGGCCAGCGATAGAAGAGGGAATTCACACACGTACGTGCGTACGAGTGAGTGCTTGGTGCGCCCCCATGTGCGTGATATTCTTTGCGTCCGTTTCTGTGGATGTTACCGCGTCGCAATTAAAGGGAAACATATCATTTCCTCGGAGAATTTAAAATTATAATTTTTATGCCGTGGTCTTTTGTCTTAATCACCACCGTAGTTAAAAACTATTAAGGTGGTAGGTACAACTTGTTATTACTTTGCGTGATATGAAATGTGTTAAACAAAAAAGCAATTTTGATGAATATTAATTTGTATAAAAAATTAAAAGTACCGATGAAAATTATGAAAATAATTAAAATAAATTATCACTTCAATTATGACCTAAAGCCACGGTTTTTTGCCCTGTGGTCACAGATCTTTAGCTGTGTTCTTTTAACAAAACCCTTCATTCAATTCTTCGTCTTAAATGTTGGTCCTGTTTTCTACTACGGCATAAAAGATATCCTAGTGACGCATAAGTGATGTGTGCCCTGCCACACGCGTTTGTGGCGGTTTGCAGGTTATTTCGTATTTGTATGCTGTTTGCATATATGCTCTTGCACGTCATAGTTCATTCATTCCCAATTGGATGTTAATTAGTCTTCGTATAAGGGCTATTTATTTACCTCACCAACTTCGAAAAAGCGGAGGAAATATGGTAATATATTGTACCTGTTTTTATGGAGGTCGACTTCCACCTAAATATATACTTATGGCACAGGGCCTACGTGTCAAAGTTTTATTGTACATACTGTTTCCTTATCTTTTTGATTATAATTCGCCTATTCTGTATACTGCCAATGTAATGATAAATATGTTAGGATTCGGTAAAAGCCAGAATCTCTACTTCTTAAGTAAATATCGTGAACCGATTTACCATGTATATTTTCAATATACATTATACTCTTTAACATTGATGCGTCATGTTTGAATATTAGTGACCATTCTTTGTAATAGTATGTTACATTTAAAATATGATCATTATTTTTAAGGTTTCCAAATGATTAAAAAATATATATTACATTTAATCTGCGTTTTCATATTGTGCAAATAAATTTTTCGTGTTTTGCCATTGGGTGGTTCCTTCTGGAGGAACTTTTTCTTGCATTTGTTATCTTTCTTATCGTCGCTATAGGATTTAAGAATGAGAGAGTTGAATTCCCACCGCCATTGTAAATTAGTGTTAACGATTGACGCGGTACATTTAGCATTTAGGCAATGGACATCAAATTATGAAAGTCACTGTTTTGCATTTTTTATTTCGGTTAATCTTTCGTATTTATTTAACGGTCAGTATTAGTTTATTTTAGCTGATAATTAAAGTTGAACCGTATATGAACAGAAGTTATTTTTATTTCGGGAGTAATATTCACGGGAATTTTGTTTTTTTCCTGAATTTTATTTTTGAAAAAGATGAATTTTTTCAGAAATTTTCTTTAGTCACCCCACTTGGGTTGCTTTTGTTCTTGATTGTGGTTTAATTATGTACGTTGAATATTAGATTGATCTTTTCAGTTACCGCTTTTGTCCTTGAATATTCAAACGCAAAGTTGGTTGAAATGTATTCAACATCAGATTAAGTAGTCGTTCGCTCATCTCTATTATAAATTCTAATATCTGTCTCCCTTGGAGCCATTTAATTGATCATTCTCGCGTTAATCCGGTAAAAATTTTTGAAACTTCAACTAGTATACTGTCGAAAGTCAAGAGTAGAGAAAAGTGATTGTGGTTTCTCCCTGCATTCATTATAATTGCAAAGAGATTTACACATGGGAGGTGAAGAATGACATGCCTTAGCATGAAGTCTAATTTTTTAGTTAATTTCCATTAATGATTCTACGTTTTTGGAATTTTAATATTGGTATGGCTTATGGGGATTTTCCCGAGAGAGAATAGCATGGAGAGTCATAAAACATGAGAGGCAATAGGAATGAAACGATTCATAGTATAGGGGTGATAGATTATCTAACTGACAGAATGAGGTAATTATCTAACAAAATAGCATATTGAGTGTGAACTTTTTTTGTGAATGTGAATTAATGTGAACTTTTTATGACCAATTGGCTGTAACTGAGATACAAAAAAAATTATAGAGGCGAGAAATTTTACTCAGTTGAGTAATAATAGAGTACTCAATTGATTTAAAAGTTCTTGAAAATATTGTGGCTCACATCCTTAAATTCTTATACACAGATATAAATTGCTTTGCATAGAAATTTCTGGATGTCAATGGAGATTAACTGAGTACATATGAGTATCACTCACTATTAATTTCACAGTTATCAAATGTTAATTTAATGATAAAAACGCATAGAAGAAAATAAATATCTATTCTGTCTAACAAGAGTGACTTTTCAACATTTTTTTCCATTGCGCAATGTGTAGGCATTCTGGTAAACCAGTGGGTAGAGCGCTTTGATACTGAATGTGAGACCAAGGGATGTGTATGAACATCTTAGTCAAAACCAAGCTGAGTGATTTTCTGGAGAAAATAGTTACAAGATCTTTGCGGGAAACCACAGGGAAACAAAATTGTCCCCTCTACCCTAGTGTATGAATTTTCAAATCACATGCCATTGGGTTTAGTATTAGGGAAATTCTACCCTGACCTATCAAACTGATATTATAGTTGAATACTTGTGTTAGTGGTTTTTCTTATATGTGCGAACCCCAGTTTTCAAATAATAGTTTCCATATAAAACTTTAATATTATATAATTCTACCAAACAATATACACCTTGCAAGACATATGTATCCACCTGAATTTGTTCCTATAAAAATAATTTTTTCAAAAAATTATAATAAAACAGTTAAATATTGAAAATGGCTTTTGTGCATATTTAAAAATATCTTCTTTGCCTATTATTAAAATCAATTTTTTTGTTATTTATTTGAACAGCAAGTGACCTACAATCTCATCAAGCGTTCCATCTTCTCATTATGGACTGCAGTCCTTGTGCTAGTATTTTTGCCATTCCTTGGATTTGGTGTTTATTTCCAACCACAAACACGCACTTGTGTGCGTTACAAGATGGCAACATTGCCCAAAGACATTGCTTATGCATATGTCTTTTTCACTTTTGGTAAGTCAATTGCTATGTTAATTAGAATTAATATTTGTATTCATCAATCAAAAAAATGTTGGTAAAATTATTGAGTTATGCACTTTATACATATATTGAATACTTAATATCATATAATAAATGAAAATTACTACTCCTGTAATATGTAAGCCATTATTTATTGGTAGCAAAATATTATCATTTATTGGTATTATTTAATAACCACCTCCTAGTCATTTCTATTATATTCATGGATTTAACAAATTTAAAATATTTTCACATCCATGAATAATTAGTATAAGGTTTTCTATTCACACTTTTATTTACATTTACATTAATGAGTTGTGAAAGATTTTCGACAAATTAGAAAGGAAGAATTTCAGTAAGAATAGCATTGTCATTTGATGCTGGCAAGGTCTGAGAGCTCACTATTTTCCTCTCAGTATAAATGCCATAGAAACGAAATTATATAATTATTTAAATTATTTAGAATTATTATTCTCATTTATTATAAGATAATTTAAACAATAATAAACCTTCAATTATTTTTATTTTTACTGTGGTTATACCAAGGCCCTTTAAATGAATATAAACTGATATTTTTGAACTAATACGATTATATAAAAAAATTGAGGTATAAAAAGTATTCCTGTCATAATAATTTATGCTATCATGTTGAAGGTATTTATATTCTCTTAAAACAAAGGGCAGATTGACAGGTTGAATAAAATAAGAAATTTAATAAATTCATGTGGTTTTATTATTTATGTTACTAACACCTTTTGTACATTTTTTATATACTTTATTAATTTTTGGCGAATGTTTTTGTTACAGGCACTTTACTCTGCATTTGCATAGTATGCTGCAACCTTGCTGTCATTAGAGTTCTTTGCCGAGTAGGCATCAAAGGACGTAGTGTGGTACGTCGCATAAGTAGGAATTCTCTCAGGACAGCATCATATACCATGGGGATACCAAATAACAAAACACAGTCTCAAAAGGGTCCTCACTGTGATGGAGTGGCTATTCACATGACTCCATCTTCAGTTTCATCCTCTACATCATCTAACCACTCACGTTTTGGACAACATCACCTCCTTGTAAATCTCTCATCTGCAACACATGAAGAACTTTCATTTGCTAGATTGATGGCTGTCCTCTGTATTGTTTTTGTAGTGTGTTGGATGCCTCAAATGGTAAGCAAAAATATACAACTTATAATGGTTATGCTGTTTATTGTTTTTATAAAAATATAAGGACAAATTATGATTTAAGGTGTCTCCCGGCAGATGTCTAACTTTCACAACTCATTTGCCTTTGGAAATAATCAAGTTAGGAATTATTTCATAAAGTTTAAAAACCCTAATTAATAAATTGTCTCTTCTTGACACTTTCATTCTCTTACAGGCTATTTTGTATTATCTTATCACACATTTGGGTGAACATTTCCAGAATCCAATGCTCTTTTGAAAAAAAAACACCTCCACATTATAATTGATATCAGTGAACTTTATGTATCTTACAGTTACAGTTTCCTCCTATACTACAAATCATATTCCTACAACTATACACATACGCACATATTCCAATCAAAATTTAAGCCCACCTATTTTCAATTTTTATTTTTGGAATAAAATTAATAAATATTATATATTATCTTATATTTGGTACTCAATACACTTTTGAATAAAATAACTAGGATTCACTGCCTGGTGACCTGGATTTAAAAAATGTATTGTGTACAGAATGATTCTATTTTAAATGCTGTAACTTTTAATGAAGTGGAACCATCCCAAAATCCTTACCTATGTACAGCTGATATACCTCATAACATTGAAATCAAAGTGTTTTATAAAGTAAAATTAAATATTTGAATTAATTATAAAACCAAGCAATCACATCATGTAATCACAATCACATACTATAGAACATAAGAATAATGCCTTTTGCTCTTTCTAAAAACTATAATGATATATTTCTCTAATTTTTCATATCATCACAACACTTCTTTTAGTTTACATACTGTAATATAATTTTCACATTTCTCACAAGGATATATTGTTAAACACCTGTTTGACAGCTAATGCTGCCATCTTCTTTGAGGGTGAAATACATTCTGATAGCCAATCAGATTTTTCTTTGCCCTCTACTGTTTCTTTTGTTTTTTTATGTGGATCCTCATCAAAAATTCAATTCAATGGATGGAATTAATAATATTGACCAATTTACCATTGAATCATGAAATCAGTTAGTTTCCATGAATTCATTACAGTTGCATCACATGTAATTTTATTCACTCGTTCTAAAAAGTTCTTGATCTTATAGTCTTGAAAAATCTTTATGATGTATATAATGAGGTATACAGAACAACCAAGTCTGAACTCTTAAATAAGTGCCAATATGATGAGGCAAAAAGGAAAAATAGAAATAACATAAATAAAAAAATGAAAAATGCTGGGTTAGCCTGGTGGGTAGCGTGTTCGTCAGGTAACTCAAAGGTCTCGGGTTGGAGTCCCGCCCAGGGCTTAGGTGTTGTGTTTGTCCAGATGGGTATTTTTTTCTATTAGGTACTTGAAGAGGTTCAAAATGATCATAGACAATGAAGCACCCTATAAACAAAAATACTACTACTACAGACTACTGTGAAATGCCTTTCCTAGGTACATATGCGGAATAGCTCTAAGCCATGCAAGTCAAAGGCACACATGTTATCACACACTTGAGCTTCTGAACTTCCATCTGAATGATAGGCAAGGAAGTGAGTGCGATTATTACTTTTTTTCATCTTCCTTCACTTTTACATCATTTTACTAATCCAATTTCCCCCCCACCCCATATTTTTACCCTCATTTAAGAGAATGGCCCTCAGCTGCGGAAGTCTCGTTTTTTTGTGATGGGTCTGTGTGGGAGAAAAGTAGCCACGGCACTCTTCCCTTCTATTGCCAACAAAGGTTTATTACTCGTAGGTGGTGGACCTGGGACAGCCCTTATTGACCACATAGCCCATTTCCCTCCAAGGGGGAGTAGTGGAGATATGGTAGACTATAGTCAAAATATATCATGCAGGAATATATCCGAAAATGAGTTCCATTATTTTTTTCCTTGATAATTTCTGATTAATTTGATACAAAACGGAATGTAAATACTTTATTTTTTAACCAGTATTCTACAGAAATTCTACAACTGAGGGAAATGACGAGGGTGGGTTGGTAGAAGATTTCCCAAATATCGGCAGACAGAAAGCATTCGTCAAACTCTCCCGAGGGTCATGAACAAAGAGGGTGCCCTATTCCAGAACAATAAGAAAGTGTGACCATTTGAACCTCTTTGAAAAGGATGGGTCATACAATTTGGAGTGGGTCTCGGGAGGGTTAATGGCGGCGGTCATATGTACATGAACATATTCTCCGCATTTGCACGCCAAAACATAGATCAGCATATTCCGCAACCTAGGGGTTAATCCATTTATCTCAATGTCCAGAAGATTTAATATTTCCAAATCTTCTAATTTGTCCAATCTAATCAGTCTAATCTGTCCTAAATTCAATTAATAGGCAATAAACATGCCCTGTTCACTTTACCTCAGGGGAAGGAATTTTTCCCTGTTTGTCCATTTTAGATTGCATCACAAATTGAATTGCTGTAGAGAGTACACAGGTACTACTTTTCTCTCTTTTCCCCCCTTCCCTTCATCAATTGGGGTTCACTTTTCATTTCACAACCCCTAGTTTCCCCATCCTTTAATGAATTTTATAGGTTTATCTGTAGATTTTAATACAGACAGGAAACCCTTCAGTTATCTTTAAGTTTCAGACCACACAAAAATCACATTATCCATGTAGCTATGCCTGTGACCTGCTTTTTTAATGGTTGTTATCATAATTTTTCTCCATTTTTTCACATCAAGAATTCCAAAGTCTCAGAGATTTTCTGGAGCTCCCAATAGTCGTAAATTTGTGTTGCTGTTATCTAGAAATTCTTAGGAAGAGTATCTCTCTATGTGACTTGCAAATGAATGGCAGTTTGAAAGTCACTCAACTTGGAGTAGTTGCCTCTTTCAACTCATCTTCACTAGTCTCATCTCTTGCAAAGAATCCTTCTGAATTTAAGGAACTTGAACCACCCGAATCACTTGAAAAATGACTCTGTTTAGTTCCTCTGTTAAACTATTCTCACCCAAAGAAGTCAACCACAACCACAGAAGGTGAAGATATTTTCCTTCTACCTTTGGACTGTAATTCATTTCCTTGCCTAATTAGATAAAAAGGTCTCATGAATCAGTTGTGGATACCACTCAAAGAGAAAGAGGGAGAAAGAGCCTCGTTAGATAGGAAGCCATTCCTTAGCCAGTCAAAACCTGTCTGGTGTTTTCATCTTTCACAGGTGACCCAAGAATTCCACCCTTTCAACAACTGGACGAATCATGTGAATCACCTCTCCTTGAATGAAACTGTCACCAAAGCGAGTTTTACAGTGACTCTTCTCTCTTCACTTCCATGGTGATACCCAACTAGTGCAAAAAAGGCCCTTTGCCACCTACAATATGTTATATCTCTTATGGGGCTCTACCTCATCTCTGTGGAGTGAATGATAAGGTCTTAGCTGGCAGTAATAAACATCTCCAATATGAAAGTCACCTGCTAGGCTCAAGTGAACACCCTCAACATAATAGGGTAGGCTGGGCGGTTTCGGTTAACGTAGGAAGGAGTGAATTAAACCAGTGGGCCATTTATGGGGATAAACGGGGACATAATGAGGCATTTAATCTTCATTAGGGAAAGGGTTGAGATTTATATTTTTTTATAATTATTTTGGATCTTGGTTTAAAAAAGTGTTGACGGCATACTGTGACAATAATTAGGTAGATTTCATTTCAGAATCATTAAATGTTTGTGTTTTTTTAACCCCTCAGGCACAGCCTTTTAAATTTCATTTAAATCCCCGAAGACAAAGGGGAATTGATTTTAAATGAGTTACTATGCACCCTTTATAAATTAATATTAAAATTTAATTAAATTAATTTTTAATTTTAATAATAATTTTAAATTTAATTTAAATTATTATATATTAAATATAAACCTTTTAAAATAATTATTATCATAAAAATAACATTATAATGCAAGTGAAACCTCAGGACATAGTGAATACATCAGATGTCACTCAGAATGGATTCCACTTGACATAGTATCTAATTCGGGCATGCCTGATGAGTTAAATGTTGCATATATTTCAAAAAAGTGTAATCGTTTTATCAGTTGTAACAATGCGTGCACACTTAACATGCATTACACCATGGATGTGCTGTATAGGGTGTACACATAATGAGTATACCCTATTTGAAGGTTTATTTTATTTAAATTATTTTAATTATAATACCATGATCTATTTTCATGCATTCATATTTTTTCTTGAAACTGTCATGGTTTACTTTACTTATTTTCAGATTTCTATTTTGATCTCCCAACTTGCTCCCACATCCAAAGGTGGTAGAATTTTTTCAAGATTGGCTGATGTCCTTATGGCACTCCATTTCACATTGGATCCATACATTTATGTTCTTTTGCGGAGTCAACGAAGAGAAACTTGCTCTCGAGCCATACTGAAGGTGCTCTGCAGAAAATGGAGGTCTGAAGAACATCAACCTCCATCCACACCCACAGGGGAAGGAACGGCATCACCCTTAGTGCCAATTGCGACCCCTGATGGGATGTCTGCTAATAGAAAATATGGCAGGCCCCCAACCAAAACCAGGATATCCACATCATCAATTGTACCAGTGGTCCAAGAAGTTTCATCTGAAGGGCTAGCTGAGTCTGAAGGTCTAAGGGTGTCTGATGTGGTCTGAAATTCTCAGGCGCTTTAAAAACTTGATTTACATGTACCTTTTGAAAAACTCTAATTCCATAACAGGAGTTTTTTTGATTATTTAATGTGGAGTTCTACTGAAAATCAAAGTACATAACATTGTCTTACAGGAAGGCTAATCTCATATATGATAGTATTCCTTGGCATTCCTCACTATTTAATAAGATATTATTTTTAACATTCCCTCATCTTACCTCATTGGATTCTCCAAAATACTTTGTGCTCTCTCATAACCTTAGAATTCATCATTTTGAATGTACTTAATAGTAGTAATTTGATTGGTAATTGTTGTTACCTTACACTCTATTTCATAAGCAACTGATGGATTATAATTTAACTGAGATTTCTTATCCCACAGGAATGGTCAATACCATGTACTCATCAATTTTCACCCAATTGGCTAAACAACTTAGGTAGCTCAGATGCTTAGTGAATTTTTCAGGGATACTATGCCATACAGCTAAGCAACCAAAATATGTGCATTAGTTGTCCCTGAGGTAGATATTTTACTTTCACCTTAGGGTTGGCTCTTGAAGTGCATGTTATGTGGTAGCATATATACATTATTCTTCAGTGTATGATAGATCATAAAACAACCCCTTATATTATACTGACATTTTAAATGATTAATATAGTTAAGAGTATATCTACACATGATTCTATTTGTGAATGTTAACATGTGTGATACACTAAAGCAAGTTCAGTTCTCTTTAAAACTCCATTGTTTCCTTTACAAATTTCCTTTAAAACACCACAGACTTAGTATTCCAAAGAAAAAAACTGTGAATTCTGAAATAACATCTGTGTCATAAAATTTTCCTCATTAATTTACATGATGGTAACACCCTGGGTTATATGACTGGGTTATAACTGGATATGACTAAAAAACAGAAAATGTAGAGAGGATTTTGTAGCTTGGGGCTTATTGAAGTGGAATGGATAGCTACTTTTTTCAAGTTCCAATATGTACTTTGTTTGCAATGAATGTACAATTCTGGAACTTTTGGAGTTCTGGATAAGAAAGGTCTACAAATCTTAATAGAATAGTAGTGACAATACAGTGAAGATACTGAATTCCTGATCATTTAGAAAATATATACGATATTTTCTATTATTTTTCAACAGAGATAATTTTGTCGAATGAAAAATGAGTACTAATTAACCCTTCAGTAACAAAATCTAACTTAAAGATGTTTTAAGGCAGATACATTTGTTCAACTATATTATGGTTCTGCGATATATATATATATATATATGTATATGAAATATTTTGACCAAAAAAGATCCTGTGAATCTTGACTATGCGTATGTGCTTAAAATGCCTTCCCAAATAATGAGAAAGGTGAATTCCATTTAAAATGATTTAAAAAAGTAAATGGTATGATATAGTTACTGCACATTAGACCTCAATATGTATTGTGACATGGAAGAATGAAACCCTTGGTAAAGTGATAGTGTGAATTCTGTTTGGCATAGTGTGTATGTGATGCATAGGAGATGAAGCTGAGATGTCATTTCATTTAAATGAAACTACATTTCTGAACTGTTTAACGATAAGATAAGGTTGGTATTGAAAATTTCAAGAACTTAGGCTTGAATTATAAATAAAAAATATCACCTATCTTTGGTGCTTAGAAGATATTTGTCAAAACCCATGACATACAGGCAGTTGTGTGCATTACTATTCTGACAACTTATCTCATCTGATAAGGACAATGTTGATAATAGTTGTTGGTTTAATGCCATGTGCCATTTTAAACTTCATTATGAAAGTGAACCATATGAAGTTTATCCCTCATTCTTGGAAAACAAAAATTTCTAGTCTACTGGAGTACTTCCTCATGTATAGTCTTTCAGCCAAATGTGAAAATTACTTGGCAACCTCAATTTAGCATTTATCTTGTGTAAATATGCATTATGAGTGTTTTACATGTTTCCATTAGTACCCCTATGAATTCCCAGATCAATTATACTAAAACATTTACACCAAATGGTAAATAATGTATCCCAAACTTAAAGAATCAGTTTGGTCTTTCTGATTATAATTGTACTATCCCTATCTGTATGCAGGAGAATTGGTGCTTCTATGCTTACTTCATCAACAATTGTGTGCATACTTTCCCTTTGTTATCTTTGAATTGTGATCTCTCAACTTATTGCTGACATAAAAAACTCAGAATCAAAAAATACTCTTAGTCACATTGGCCATAACTTATGAATGTATATAAATATATTTTGAAATACAAATGTTTGTTTGTGCAATGCAAATCTTGATGTTTAGTTAGAAATGTGTACACTCAGTGTCTATCCATGTTAAATAAAGTATTGTCAATAAAATATAGCATTAATGTTCTCCTAAATGTGAATACTAATTGCTGATAAATTTAATCTAAATCTGATAAATTTAATCTAATTTAACTAAAAATAAGAGATTTTTCATATGAAATATTCCTTAGGAAGATATGAGAAATTTAAGATTCATTAAAGAGGGAGTTTTTATATTTGAAAATGTAGAAAAATTCTTCTTAACAAATTAAAAATACAAGAAAGATTGGCAATTGATTAGTTTCTGAGGAGCCTCATAAGGGACCTCATCATACCCTGTAAAACAATGAGTCCCATACCCTGTAATACAATAAGTCCTTCCTTCGCATTATCATATTAATTTTACAATTTGGGGTTCGGTGGAAGAGGATACTCACCCCAAAAAGAAGATGATCTATTTATTCTGTTCCTAACCATGACTCATTCACCCAACTTTCAATATAATATTACAGTCCATGGTTTGATTGAAATATATTATCACTTTTCACTGTTCCTAACCATGACTCATTCACCCAACTTTCAATATAATATTACAGTCCATGGTTTGATTGAAAGATATTATCACTTTTCCACAGTTTATTCAATGGTACAATGTGTTTCACTTTTCTACCATTTGATTGCTTTTCCACTGCATACTACCATTTAATAAACTGTGGAAAAGTACTAAATATCTTTTATTTCAACCATGGATATTCATAAATTCCACGAAGTGGAGCCTGAGATAGTCAACTTGTATTACTGTCTTCAATAACCCATTATTTATATTACTTCCATTCATTTATCATACTTTATTTGCCTTAAAAATTGCACCTATTCTTCCTATTGTTTAAAATATCTTTGCTTTTCTTTCAGTTCATTCACTCTTTACACTCTTTTTTACATATTCCTTCTTCATTAAGTTTTCTTAGAAAGTTATCAATAATCTTTCTTAAATATCTTCACTTAATATTCCTGTCATCTATTCTCCTCTTTTTTGTACATAATTCCTTTTCTAATGTGATTCCTCTTACATAGTCCCTGTGAATCAGTCATCTTTCCTCTAAGATGCTTTCTAAAAATGTTAAGTTTTATGCCTGCTCAAAGTTCCAGACTACTACACACATATTAACTTTCATCTTTCTCATTATGGAAAATATCATTACTTTCATTTTCTTACAAGCTGTTATCATCCATCTCTCATTGGTCCCGTTATGTGCTCAACAAAGTCAGTAATACTTAATGACCAGCTAGTGCATTTATCAGTAAATTTTATTGATTTGATGGGTTCC
Organism: Rhinocypha anisoptera; assembly: GCA_011762765.2. NCBI lineage: Eukaryota > Metazoa > Arthropoda > Insecta > Odonata > Chlorocyphidae > Rhinocypha > Rhinocypha anisoptera. The sequence goes on from WURS02454298.1 coordinate 12,828, forward strand.
CTACTCAGTTCAATTCCTGATTCAACAGTTTTATAAACCTAATAATTCATTCCCTTATATTTCAATATAGATAGCTGACAATGGACAGCCCTGACAAACTTCTGTGTCTAATATAACTCATCTAGGTTCTCTGACTGTTATACTTATTCGCACACCTGAGTCATATACATATTTCAGATGACGTGTATGACACCAGTCTACTCCTTGTTTCTGTACAATTTCCAACAATTTTTCCCATTCTATTCTGTTCAAAGCTGTCATAAAAGCTACAAATAAAAAAGACATTTTGGTTCTGTTCTATATTTCACTTTTTTAATGCCATAATTATTATAACAATGTGTATCTCTACTAATTCTAAATCCAAACTGATTTTCATTGAACAACTTGTTTGTCCTTTTCTTGAGGTTTTAAGTTGAATCTTCAACCCTTTCGTGCCGAAAGACTGATATATCGGGCATTCAGAGTCATCCCCCCCAGTATGGAAGACCTTTATTTTGGTCACTTTTCCTTTATTCTGCTGCACACTCGTATGCAGGGGCTGCATACCAGTTTAAGGCTCCAGTGCGAAAGGGTTAAACACCCTTCACGGCATGCAGAATCAAACTTCAGCACTCAGATACACTTGCTGCTTTCTCTGTCTTTGAGATCTGAATTAATATTGTCCTAACTGCATATTCTGGCCAATTCATTCCTCATTGAATTGGACTCAAAAATACTTTTCATTCCTTTTTACAAGCCTTCAAGTAATTCTGATGGCATATTATCTATTTCAACTGCCTTATATACATAAACATTGCATAGTGCTAGACTGCCAAACTGAATGTTCCCATACATCAGGTACCCAAGACCACAATAGCAAAGATCATTACTGACCAGAAAATAGATATATTATAAGCATCCATTGAGGTCGTGGTAGCCCAGTGGGTAGAGTGCTTGGCTACTGACCGGGGGAACCGGGTTCAAGACCGGGTGACGACCCTCCGGACACCTCCAGCTAAACCTAAGCTGAGTGATTTTTTGGGTACCACATCTTTGTGGGAAAGCACAGGCAGCACAGGGAAATGAACTGGCCCCTCAACCCTGACGTGTGAATTTCCACACGCTGTGGGCTTAGTACTAGGTGAGCTCTACCCTCACTTAACATACCAACCTTCGGGTTGAT
>WURS02454309.1:0-13988 GCA_011762765.2 Rhinocypha anisoptera
ATTTGCGTAGGCGTATTGCCTTTCAAAAACAAATATTTAATAACAGCTCGATACTCGATTTTGTCCATTTTCACAAACTCAAACGACTGTTACATAACAACTGCACGTCCAAAATGGCTGAAACTTTGGTAACTGTCAACAGATGAACAACAAAATTCACTAGCTTTTATTTATGAGTGCTGCCATCTTCATGTTGAGGTTGGAAACTTTTTAGAACACCCTCGTAAATCCTGCCTTATATATTTTGCTAATAAAAACAAACCCTCCATTGCAATCTCGATCTATGCAAATGGCAAATGTACCCCCAAAGTTCTTGCACTCAGTTTTTAGGAGTAACCCTGAACAAAACTATCATGGTATAGCACATTTTTAAACTACGACATAAACTTAGTTCCGCTTGCTACCTCATTAGAAATATAAGACATACAGTAAACTATGAAGTTCTGCTATCTATTTATTACAGTGAATTTTATTCCAATGTTATATTTAGCATCTTATTTTGGGTATCTTCCCCTCACACCACTATTTTATTTCACATACAAAAGAGGATCATTAGGTTTTTAGCCAATGCCCCTTATAATGCACCTAGTAATCCTTTGTTTAAAAGGCTTTCTCTATTGCCAATTCCTTGTATCTATATATTCACTGTTATCATGTATGCTAAGAAAAATATTTCTCAGTATACAACCAATGAACACTATCATAGTCACCATACAAGGACAAACAAAGATCTGCATCAACTATTTTTAAGGACCAAAAATATGGCACAGAGGCCAAAATCAATGGGTTTAATGTGACTCAACAGGTTACCAGCAGAGTTTAAATATGAAAATAAAATAATTTTTTTTATGAAAATTATTAAACTCCCTTCAGGAAAACTTATTTTACTCTGTCATTAATTTTTTGAACCAACTTGTACATTAGTGCCTCTTGCTCATCATATTTGTATTCATTTTGACGTGTCCTATATTTGTATATATGAACTTGCTCATGTATCACAAATCTTCGGACAAATAAAACCATTATTATTATGCTAACTTTGTTCATGTAGTTTGGGCTGACCATTACAGCCCCAAGTTTGTTGACCACGTCCAATTTGCTGGTGTGCTGACTGCCCCCTTTGTTGGAAGACCCATCTTGCTTGGATCCATCAACCTCACCATCTGGGAGCGGGAGGGGTGCACACCGACTGATGACACCAATGGCCGTGCAAGCTGCAGCAACAAGCATGGGATTTGTGTGCTCAAGGAAGGGAATTATTGCCTTCACTCCCCTCTTGTACGTTGACCTTGACACGAGCGAGGACACACTGGAATCTGCATTCGTTTCCTGACTCTTCTTCAAGTAAATACGGCGCTCCAAACAGTAGCAGATAGCTAATATGCACCCATGTTGTGTATCCGTATTCTATGAAAAAACAAAGGAATATCTCCATTACTCAAAATCGCATCAATCTCCACACATCAGAAAAGAAAAACTTTAAATTGTTTATTAAATTCATAACAATAACTTATTTGTCCAAATATCTTACACATGTCACAAAATACAACTGAATGAATATAAGTATAATAGTTTGACAAAGAAATAATATCAGAATATCCAATACAACAAAACACACACCTAACAGAGAATATTATACTCAAATTTTGCCACAAATATGCCATATGACAGAGCTACCCATGCTACTTGAATGTTTGTTCATGCCAAATAAATTTAAGTTATTACAACCTAAACAATTATAGGAACTTCCCAACTTTTGAATGGCATGTGTTTGGATGACTTAATCAGATCTTAACCAAGCTGGATGTTATGTATGAAGTAGGATAGAGAAATTCATCTATTAACTATCCATGATAAACATTAAATACTTGGTCATAATTCTTTACTTACTTCCTTTTTCTTGAGGACATGTAAAATAAGACCATTTACTAGGCTTGCGGGAGGAATTCAATTTTAAATTTGATTCTCCATTTGAAGTAAAGCTTCTCTATTTCATAAATTGATCCTCTCTTCTCTTGGTCAATGTAGGTAGTTTAATTAAATGGGACAATAGCTTTAACAACAATCAGAATATAAGCACTATCTACTTTTATCCACAATCCATTTTAAAACTGTAATTGTTCAAAGGTTAAATGTAAGAGAGGAACATGAGGTCCTAATTTCACCTGATCAATAAAGACAACATTATTATTATTATTTATGGTGTTGAATTGAAGTTTTAAAAACAAAACAATAACTTATAAGGAAGTGACAATTTGACCTATTTGTTACCATTCACAGTGGCAAATCATTCTTCTGGATAACCCATCCTTTTCTTTTATTATTGCCAGCATCACTGTTACTTTTTCTTACATACCTATGGCTGTATTGACTTGCATGCAGTGTTGTGAAAGTTCAAAAGTAAATTTTTACAACAGCCCACAATTTATGTATGTAAATAAATAATAGAAGAAGGATGATAGTCAGTTGGGAAGTTCATAAACCTGAAAGTTGCAAATGTATACATATTGCACTTAGTAATATAATAATAACTTTCCAAAATGCATTTACCTTCTTTCCTAGCTGGCGCAGTAGGTTGGTTACTATTTGATCATAATCACTATCATCCAAGCCATGAGCAACAACAAAGCCATAAATTATTGAGCCAACTTCCCTTATTTCTTCAGATGAAGAAAACACAAAGCCCTGAAAAATAATAAAACAAGATTAATGGGGTGTTTGCATCATTCTCAGCTCCATTAAGCGCTATCACAAAAATATCACCAAATAGGGCTTAACAAGATGCAAGTTAAAGAGTTTAAAAAAGTTTAAAATGTTGAAAAATAAGTTTGGGTGAAATATTGGTGAAAAAAAAACATAAACTCAGCCATGTTTTTATACCTCCAACCATTTGAGATTTGATGAGAATTTAGGAGCAAAGTAGTCTGGCAAACTTCCAACCAAATCCAAGAGGCAGCACAATACAATGAATTCTGAAAAGGATTGTTTTTTTATTTTTTCATTGGTATAAAAATAACAGAATGAGAAGAAAGAACTTATAAACTGGTACCAAACACACATGCGTAATGGTATTCAGAGAAATAAAATCACTCGAGAAATCAATTTATATTAAATGAACACCAATTCATAGGTATCAGAGATTGTAAGGTACCCCTGTGAGCATCCCACAAAAAAACATGCAAAACAAAATTAATAATAACCTGGTTGGGCTCTCAAATACTGCTGTATAAGGTGCAAGTATTTATCTAGGGCTCCCAAGGATTTGGAATTTGTGTTTCCGTCAGGTTCTTCGGCACTAAGAAGGTTACCTAAAAAATCTCTTATTTTAGGAACTGTATACTGTGGGTGATATGAAACAGCTCTAGTGGCAGGAATTTTCACTTCCCTGAGAAGGCACATCCTCAAGTAGATCAGCATCTATGAATTTTGATAAAAAATATTAAAAAATACAATACAATGGCTACCCAGTACCTTGATCAAGAATTCAGTTCAAAGTCTATAATTCCCACAAGCAAAAGAAAATGACTCATTTTTATGAAATGTTTCATGTGACAACTTTGCACTCCCGTGTGGAAAGTGGTACAATTTTACATTCACATATATGAAGGAATCTTATAGATTCAAATAAAGAGTGATGTGTTCCTTACCTCATTCATTATAGGCAAAGGAAATGGCAGAACTGGATTGCTAGATTGATGGTTCTGTTTGTTAGACTGCACCCTGGCTTCGGCAATTAGGGAGAGACAAAGGTTCATCCTTAAGAAGCTTGGCAATGGGAAGCACTGCTTACTTTCTGAATTATCAGACTTTTTCTCAGAGTCAAAGCCATAAAGTGCCCTTCCAGCCTCCAAGGACACTTCTTTCTGACTGCAAATTAGAATTAAACATAAAGAGTATACAATCTGGGCTACCATTTTCCCATGATCTATGGTCAATAAAGTTATTATATTATTAGTTATAATATTAACCAATTCCATATATTAGCAATTTCACCAATATTAAAGTGATCACATAAACTCCTACTAGTCAAATAGTTTTGAAAATGTATATTTTACTTGAAAAAACCAACATTAATCATATCAACTCCTTCTCATAACAGTTTTTAATTGTATCATTTACATGAAAAAAGGCTGGTGTACCAATGAATGTACAATTCTATATGAAGTGATGGCATTGGGGTGTCTTTCAATTTAGGATAAGAATGAACGGGAAGCAGTCTAAAACTAAATGAAATCACCATTGCATAATAGCCACTACAATAGTAATGATTAATTTATCTATCACTTTTCAACTCTACTAACTATATATATTTTCAATATAACTATCTTTTCATGCAGTTTTTGTCCACTAACAAGAGCATGTATTCATCTGCAATCATTGACACATGGAATTTTTTGTGGTCTCCTCATATTCAAAGTGATGCCCATGAACAGCTTCCTTAAGCAGCCTGAACAAATGTAAGTCTCATGGTGCAAGTTCAGGGTTGTATGGTGGATGAGGCAAGAAATTCGCATTATCTTCACAATTTCACCAGTGATGTGGTGAGTGGTCTCACAGTGACATGCAAAAAAAAGAACATCCAGCATAGCTCTCAATGGACAAACTTGCTGAAGATGTGCTTGAAGCTTCTTGGGCATATTAAAGTATTGGACAGGAGTTCTTGTGTACCCTGGCTCCAAAAAATCAATCAAATTCACATCCTCCACAACCAAAAAGACTGTTTCTGTAATTTTTCCTGGCAGCCACCATCGGAGTTTCTTCATCAGCACCTGTATAGTGACCATCCCATTTTCTAACAGTTCTGACATTCTTAGTAGCATCCCCAGAAAACTTCTTCAGCCTCTGATGAATGCCAATGGGCATTTCACCCACCGTATCAGGAATATTTTCACAGCACACTGTCTTATATGTACATTGATGTCCACCATTTTCCAAACTGATGCTGTGCTGTCAAATGTTGACTTAGGAAGCTATTACTGACTGTAGAATGATTTGAGGAATCATGCCATATTCAACTTTTTCACATAACTAACTTATTTAAGGAGAAGAAAACCAAGAGACATAACTTTCTGACATTCTCTCATAGTATCTGTGTTAACATTCAAAATATTCTAAGAGACATGCCCTTCATTTAAATCTCACAAACAAGACCTTATCAGTTTTCTTACATTTTGTGTATCATAGGGTAAAAACTCAATATATAAGTCATGAAAATGCAATAAACATGAGTGTGGAACCGGCAGTTCATAATAACGAATTTTGTAAGAAGCGACTGCAAGGGTTCAAACAACAAAATTACATTACTTTTTAACTAAAATCCTTACAGGCACTTATAATTGTAGAACAAAAAAAAAAAGAAGGCATTTTCAGTCAAAAAACCACAGGAAATTTTTATATTGCTTCCTTTAGTAGAATTGACATCAACTGGGGGAATTGTTAATCTCATCGCGAAAGATATTTTCCTAATTAAATGTTCATGGCTTTACACATCAAAAGACAAATTGATGAGTGCAGCCTTTTTACTCTTCTGCTTCTGAGCATAAGTGTTTTTCATCAATGCTTCCATAAATGTAGACCTGTGTGTATTTTCATGCCAATATGGTTCAATGTATCAACTATGGACTGTATTCAGTTTAATTTATAGTAAAATTCCAGTTGTAATTTACAAAGAACTGAACAACTGAATAATTTCAAGGAACTACATAATTACAATGCCATAAACAGCAAAATCATATTTTTTTCAAACAATCCAAAACTTGTTTACACTCATTTGTCATGCTACTACAGTAGAAGTCCACTATAATGAGAGCTGATAAATGACGAAAAATCTCTCGTTATAACGCACACTCGTTACAGCTGACGGTGATTTAAAATGACCCTTTCGGCATTTATAAACGGCACCAAAAGTAGGCGAAAATGAGCCATGAAGTATTTGTATCAATCCATCCGAAAATGCATTGAAAATAGATAGTTTTATTAAAAAGATTTTAAAGTACTGTCACCAAAAGTCATGCACTCGTAACTAATGTACGCATCTGTATTATTTTTGGCTACGTTTCGTGAACAATCATAAATAAGGCATGGCCTGCGGTTAAGAATTATGATTCCATAAATAAGAGGAGGGTCGAGAGATTTGCCGTCCTGCTAAGGGCAACACAGACAAATGGGCTTTTCCTGTATTGTCTACAAGTCTAGCTCACAGCTCCATATGTTCTTTTATTCCGATCGGCTTTAAGGACGAAAAAGCATCAGGAAATGACAGACTGGCACACAGATTCCAAGATAAGTTGTTCAGTCACTCCCAAGGAAAGTCTGTGGCATAAAATCACAAAGTTTTCTCTCATAAAATCACCACAAAGTCTCTCGTAGTCTTCATTACAATGTAGTAATGCGAGGCATGACAATGTGTGGTTGAATCCTGCGATGTATGCAACCCGCGTGGCGACCACTGCAAAATCTACTCGCTATAGCGATAGTGCCGATATGACCACTCGTAATAATCGGAGGAACTCCCTATGTTTTAACACTTGGACCAACCAAAGCATCTCACCAAAGCAACTCACTATAGCGATACCCTCGTTATAAGCCATACTTGCTATAGCAGACTTCTACTGTATTTCTCTTGTATTGCATTTAAATAGAAAGTTCCCCAAGGGTGTATCTATCACTCTACTGAAGTGAAACCAGTTTCTTGTCAACTTCTCAAGTTTATTACACTTGTGGTAAAATGTTGACTGGGAAGGCCATAAAAATAATAAATTTTCCTATAAATGGAAGTCATAATATCAGTATCAATTAATTAAATAATTATCACTGCATTTTTGGGGCCCCTGAATTGAATGTACAATTGAGACTAAGGAAATTCCTTCAAGGCCTTCAACCAGTATTACACTAGGAATACATTGTCATAAAAAATTATTTATTAAAGGAATAAACAAAGAACAGAAAGTTACGGCCAACTAAATATCTTACAACTAACACCTCTTCCCAGAAATAGCCTCACCGATCTCCAGTGGCCAATAAGAGGATGAAGCGAGACATTGCATGGTCTGGAGGGAAGAGAGAGGCCGCATAGTTCACAGCCACCATCCTTGCCATAGGTTCAGAGGCACGCTCAACTAATATGGCTAGATGTGTCTCAAGTTTATTGCGCTGGGGCCCTTCACAAAGTTCCTTAAATGCTTCCTTCAATGCAAGCAGGCAGTCTCTTATGGATATTTTCACTTCAGCAGTTTCCTGTCATCAAACAAAACATTGCAACTTGGAATATTATTTAAGACAATTTGAGAAAAGATACTACTGGAGTTGATGGAAAAATTTGGAGCACATTACTTTCCATTTTACTCTTATTCATAACCAATTTTAAATTTTGTATACCAACTCAAAGTGAACAAACTATGGTTCCCATGAAAGTGTTTACATAAGACCAATTACTTAAAAAAACTGGATCAGTAACCAAAAACATTTTTGTTATTAATTCTAAATAGTATTATTTAATGTTATTTTGAAATGGTTTAGTTGTAATGGCATCTTATATGCTTGTATACATACAAGTATGAAAACTTCTTCCATTTTTTTTAGTATTTTACTCATTATTGTGTTTCTATATGACTTGTTTTAAACATATAAAAAATATCCACAGGAACTCATTAAAATTAAAATATTATTGAGTTTAGGGACAAAATTTGTATTTTTCACTATACATATGTAAGTCTTTTTAATCCAATTTAAACTCAAAATATTACTACTGTGAAATAATCTTCAAGAAGAGAAAGAGAGAGGACTTTAATAAATAATACTTAGACAGTATGGAAACTGCATATTATACATGAATGCAGTAGTAGTATTTTTGTTTATAGGGTGCTTCGATGGCTATGGTCATTTCACACCTCTTCAAAGCATAGAAAAACCAACTTGGACAAACACAACACCCATGCCCTGGGCAGGATTTGAACCTGCAACCTTTGGGTTAGCCGGAGAGCACGCTACCCCCAGGTCAACTCAGCCGACTACAAGATTACATATTTGTGATGTTGCCTAATAGCTGCCACCATGAATCCTTATTAGTTGTCATATTAAATGACATAACTGTTTAGATATTTGGACCTTTAACCTTGCATGTGTACAATAGTGAAAACTTAAAAGAACCCATAACAAAACATTAAGATGTTCTTTAATAAGATCAATACAATTGAAAACAAAATCCTATCAAAAAGGAGACTTTTCTTTAAACCATACTCATGTAAATGAAGATAAATTTTTCTAGACCAAGATTAATTCAACAAATCAAATTCAAACGATAAATCTATGCAAGAAAAGTAATAATTAGCTACCTGATTAAATATTATCCAATGATTACCTTGTCTAGAGCTTCAAAAAATGTCAAAAGAAGAGCCAAGTCTTTGTTCACCAGTTGAGGGATTCGCATCCCCAGTTGTCCAACTGCGAGGTAGGCCAGTAACTTGACTTCCATCCCCTAAGATTATTAATGTAGATTAATAAATATAAAAATTAAGGCTTAAGTATCATACTTGAAGAGTTGCTAAATGAATTGGTATGCACTCACAGTGACACTGTTGAGTTCATATATTTCAAGTTAGCATTCCTGATATTGATTTTTTCTTTTACAATTCAATGCATGGATGCATGAATGGATGAATGAAATTACAATGTTAACAGATCTTTTAATATATCCAAAAATATAAAAATTCTCAGGTGGTTGGCAATGTACAGAAATTCCTTTACATTAAAATGCCACAGATATTGAACATAAAAACATTTCCTCTAAAAACAAAGAAATAACATGACAACTGTGCTTTGATGACACTTTATTCATCATGTGTTCACCTGAAAATAGTGGCGTACTTCATAATTATTCAGTGTGGAAATAAATAATATACTCAGGAGAATAGTATGACTATAATCATCCACAAATAACCTGATGATGCAATTTATTAGATGGTGGTTATTAAGACATAAAAAACACCACGTTCAAAACATAAGAAACAACAACTCCAAAGAGTCACCTGGCATTAAATATATGAATCTTCAATGCTTATTGTGAGTAGAAGGAAAAAAATGGCAGGTGAGTTTTTTAAAGAATTGTTTAAAAATATTCCAATAACCTTCTTCCATTTTCTATCAAAGAAGTCTTCAAAAGTGATGTGTTTTGATTTTGTTGTTATGAATTGTAATGCTTCATGTTTTTAACTTTGATACTATTTTCTGTGTTGGGTAATTTTACACGTAACGTTTTCAGTATTATGTGTCTCAAAATCATGACACAAATATTATTATGATTCTAAATTTCACTAACCTCTGATGCAATCAGCTTGAGAAGACAGGAGAGAAGTAAACTACCAACAGTCTGCAACTTTGTGGCATTGGAACTAAGAACACAAACATTTCATTGTAAGTTACACTTAAAAAATTTACTGTCAGATTCTTGGAATGTTAATCTACTCACTCGCAAATGATGGTGATGATAAATTCAAGGACCATGAATTTCAGTTTCAGGTTGGAGTCAGATGAATAAAGACAATCATAAACTATCTGCAAAAAAAAAATACAATGAAAAATTTACACCTTATGAACTCAACCATAATATTCAACCATCAGGTTTATTTATTAGGTAATGGTAGAGCTTACCTAGTGCTAAACTCAATAGAGTTTTGGGGGAATGATAAAGAATAGGGTGCAGTCCCTTTCCCTGTGCTACCTGTGTAGTTTTCCGAAAGATATTTACAGAAAACCACTCAGTTTGTGTTTAGCTGGAGGTGTCCAGAGGCATCACCAGGACTTGAACCCAGGTCCCTCATTCAGTAGTAAAGCACTCTTATCAACTGGGCTACCATGACCTCCAAATAAAATTAGACTTTTGTGTAAAAGACTTTACAAATATTCGTATTTCACATCACTTGGATAAAACATAAAAAATATTTCTTTTACAACGGTGCAAAAGGCGACGAATAATGATGTATCGAGTTTGTTTAAGTATTATATCCTACCACAAGCAGGAGTGTAGAGGTCATTCAATGAACTGTGATATTTAGCATTGGAATATCAGATGAAAAATGTCAAATATGGTGAAAATCTTTGGTTCCCAAGCATGGAAAGCAATACACAAGACATTTGGAAAGAAATCAACTTTTTTCTGTGAGAAATGAGGTTCAATTCAATTAATAGAAAATTTCACATAAATGGAAAGAATACAATTATCAATAGAATCACAAAATAAGAACTAACCTGTATACAGTCTGGGAAAATTATTCCCGAACCTTGTGAACGACAAATATATGGTAGCAGGGTCATACGAAGCCTAAAATCTGCAGGCGTCGTCTGAAGTTCACCTTTTGCAGGGGGAGGAGGTAAAGATGAAGGCTCAGGCAAGGTGAATGATGAACAAGATGGACATGACCCATTTCGAGATACTGATGACTGTAGACTAGAGGCAACATATGAAACAAAACGATCCCTAGCAGTTCCCAGGAATAGCTGATACAATGGTTGAAAAACAGTAGGGGTGTCGAAATTTATTTTCCTGTTTTGAGTAAAAGAATAATTGTTAGGTCAAGTTTGGCAAATTCACATTCAAATTAACAATAATTATCCAAGTTTGTTCCTGGAATGACTACTGCTCAACTTTGACTCCATAAACAAGCATTTCTTCATACCTTCAATCCATTCTCGAATGCTATATGACATTTTTTTAAGCACAGCACTGCTTTCTTTTCTGTGTGCACATGTTAAGTTGACCCACTTTCTTTGTGATCCTATATTATATCTTTTTTAAATGACATAATTCAATATAAAACACCATGAAGACCATAGGCCAAATACCATATTCTTCACCCCAGTATGCACCACACCAACCAGCCACAATAGCATAGTGCACCTACATTTTGGAAACCATTTATACAAGCCCAGTGTAAATCCCAATTCACTCATACACAGTCAGTTTCAAATGTTTAAATCTAACCTACATTAGGGAAAGCATTAGATCATTCATCTTTATAACCTACACTTTTATGAAAAAAAAAATATGAAAATTCAAATTTCACATTAGTCATTCCTTCTTCAAACATGGAAAACTAGAGTGGAACTATTTATAAGTACATATACACAATATTTATATTTCTTATACTTTTAGCTGAACAGTGCTGCAATTACCACACAGAGTTTATAAAATATTATCCACAATTCAAAGTGGTTAAACCTAAATGTTTCAAGAGATAAGGTGACAGGAAGTACTCAGCATTATGAAGGATACTATAATGTTACTTATACTCAAAGTTCTACTTATGACTATTGATAACTCAATTAACACAACACTAGAATTTCATAATAGTTTAATCTACTAAAATGTTGGAAACTAATTTAAAAGTGATAAGCATCATGGTTGGTTTAATCCCAAAGCCAAGAACTAAAGAATATTTAAGGTGGTGACTGTTTAAATAGTAGTATTTTAGTTTATAGGGTGCTTCGACGGCTTTGATCATTTCGCACCTCTTCAATTCATAGAAAAACCCAACAACCATGCCCTGGGCGGGATTCGAACCCGCGACCTTTGGGTTAGCTGGCGAGCACACTACCCACCTGGCTAACCCGGTCGGCTCTGTTTAAATATATAATACTGAACTTCCTGTATTTCATTTCACGGAACTACAGGATGTTCAGTATTGAAAAACAGTAGTGAAGCACTGATATTTAAATAATGACAGTAAAATTACAAAGTTCAAAAAGGTAATCGAAATTAGGAAGTAAATGGTAAAAATGCAAACTAAAAAATTAATGTAAATATAGAGATTTAGCTATATCCATCAAAACAAAACATCATCGTATCAATCTATACTCAAAGATGGTACAGTAGAAGTCTGCTATAATGAGTGCTGACAAATAAACAATGTATGGCATCAAAAGTGGGTGAAGATGAGCTGTGAAGTAGTTGTATCAATCCATCCATAAATTCATTGAAAATGGTAAATCTCAATTCATGCACTCATAACTAATATTAAGTAAGTACTCTTTGGCAGCATTTAATGAAATATCATAGACAAGGTATGATTTATGATTCACAATTACAATAGCATAAGGAAGAGGTGGTCTGGGACTGAAGGTTATGGGACTACTATTCATGAGATAAGCAATGGTCAATAGGGGAAAGAGATGCTCCCTCGTGCTGAGAGTGGGTGAAAAGGGGATTTCCCTCCCCTTTTGAATGGTAGTGTCCCATCCTCTCTGACCTTCAACTGGGGCATTCAATAAAATAATCCCGTCTCCTCCATTTTCTACCTGCCTAAACCATCACCCCATATATATAGTTTCTTGTCTTTTCTATTCCTATAGAAAGGAAATGGTAGAACATGGAAACCTAGTGTATTCCCCACAAAAATTCACAGGAAAAACCAAGTTAATCTTAGATTAGTATGAGGAGCTTAATATTTTAGTTAGAAAAATTTGATTTTGCTATGACAATATCATTTATCAGACTCCAACTTAAAGAACTATAATTTTGACGTATTTAATATAAAGTTAAAGATGCTTTCATTTAATGAATAAACATATGGTTGCATGGACTGCAATAAGTCTGGATAATTATGCAACCAGGATAACGGCAATGCGGAAATAGATTCATTTTAACATTGGGGTAAAATTTGTCATACTGCTGCAACTCAGTTTTTTTGTTTCACTATTCATTTCACCGTTACATTATAATCACTAATTACCTATTACAAAATAATCACTTGCCAAGGAAATATTCTTAACTACACTCCATGCTCATTATAACAGACTTTACTATGCATATTTTGTGATTCATACAAAATCATTACATTTTCTGGAAGAACTTTCAGGGAACCAATAATTAGGAAACATATATAGATGTACATAGGATTAACTAACCTAATGACACTTGTTAACACATAATAGGCTAACTGTGACACAGCCTCAACAGGGTCTGCAGAACCGACAATTAGATGAGATAATACATCTTCTATGGGAAGGACTCCAGAAGCAAGAAAACTCAGGACACCAAGTTTTGTCTGCAAACATAAAAAAAACATGCTTACAGATGTTTAGATAATAAATGGAGGGACAAGGTGGGAGTTATAAAGAAGGGGTACCATTACTCCATTATATATAGAGGAATGCAGAAATCTAAACAAGCACAAGTGATAACATACAAACAGGAAGTAACTTGACTTTTAATAAGGAATTATTTGATTATAAAGTTTGCATTTAGTTTGCATAAAGTTTGCAGTTTGCACATAGGCCTTGGCCAATAAATAATACTATTTTTCATGTGACCCAGTCTAAAATCTTGTATCTTATGGTTAAGTTAGGGCAACTGGCCCAGAATGATTCTCTCCAATGTGATGGTAGAAATCTGTATGCAAGATAGCTAATCTTCATTATTTGTTGAAGTGTGTCAAAATATTCGATTTAAACTACCTGTAACTCAGCGTTGCACATACAGTTCTTCTCGATGAGTGGGCAGTGACAGGGTGTTGCCATTTACTTAGCCACTTTTGAATGGCCTGGGCCCGTTTTGCTCTAAGAAATGGTCTGTAATTGTAGCCTAGCAGTGGACATGGTAAAGGCCCAACAAAATTAGAATGTTTGAGTTTTCAATCTGAAGATTGTTTTAACTACCTTAAAAGCATTCCCTCCTCAACTGTGTGTAATTCCTACCAATTATCATTCTATATAAAATCCCTATTCTTTTCCTAAATAAACTTCACTTAACCAACATCCTTCCCTACATCACAAACTTCAAGAACCCATTGCCTTTGAGTACTCCTTCCATTCACATTTCCTGCCTCCTTTGGATTAGATTCAACAATGCTTCTCACCTACTGTTTTTAGCAGTTTTCTTCTTTACCCAATTAACCCCGTCAATCCTTCATCCAGCTGAACCCAAGCTGAGTGATTTTTCGGATACCACATCTTCGTGGGAAACCACAGGCGGCACAGGGAAATGAACTGGCCCC
>WURS02454320.1:0-13988 GCA_011762765.2 Rhinocypha anisoptera
CACAGTTCTTTGACATATGTAACTACAAAGTAATTTTAGTATTTAAAAAAAAAACAAATTATTTTCGCTATTTAAATTAAAACTTCAAGACTATTTGCAGAGCAGTTTAACCTAGTGATAATCACATACATATATAGATAGATAATAAGATAATACACACAAGATAAATAATCACATATTTATGTACTATTAGCATACATTATTATTTTGTCATTAGTTGATATTGGTTAAAATATCTATCATATATAAATTTGTAAAAAAATATTTAGCTTATGGACAAATTTTGGCCAATATATTTTAATGAGCAAATTATGGAAAATGCCAAGTAATTTATAATAACATTCATATTTCTAATGCAGATAAGGTGGACTGGAGCAAATTGATGATGTTAAGAGTTGACCAATTTTAATATATTTATTTTTAAGGTTATTTTTTATTTTATTTGCATGTGTCATTAGAATAGCTTTTGAGGTATTGTACCTAGTTGGATAATTTCTTTCTAGTATAATAAATAAATTATTTTGCCATTTTTTTTAAGTAATGCAAAAGTGTCATCATGCAAAGTCATCTTGCCCCTGTACTGGGGCAAGATGGCTTTGGCCACGGGTCAAGATGACAATTCTGATAAAAGCTGAAGACATTTTTATTCTTTGAATTATAAGACATTACAGTATTTAAGGCAGAATTGTCTTATTTATGGTTAACCTTGTTATGCATTATTTTTAATAGTGCATAATGAAAGAGTTATTGATTTGAAAATTTTTGTTCATAGTTAACCCAGCCAGCACATAAGTAGCCGTTTATAAACTATTTACGTAATCTTTCGTGAAATATCACCGAAACAGTTTCCACCAACGATAAACTGTTGTTGGAAACGTTTAAGAAATTAATTAATTAATACAACTCAAATTCAATGTTTTTCATACCCAAATTTTCCTCCTTGAAAGTTTGAGTAGTGTTTGTGTGTGGCATTTGTATTTGCGTGTGGCATCGTGTGTGTCACCATGTGTGGCATTTGCAGCACTCTATCCAATACTAGTATTAAGATTAAGGGTGCGCTGACAACTAAGGTCATTTTTCAGCTCTATCCAGTCTTCTGTTCACTGTATCTTATCACACACAGGACATTGCACTTTCCTTTCTTTGGAAGTTTGAGCAGATGTCATGGCTGTCGAAAGTTCGGGCTTCTTAGTTTATTTTACAGGAATCAAACTTCAGTTTCTTAGAGAGAAGTCCTTTTTTTGCATTCCAAGCCTCTTCTCTCTTTGTTGCTTTAAACATTCTCCTTTCACCTTCTGTTCTTCTTGATTAACCAACATCTCTTTCATAGGTGTGCTTGTTGTGACACTTTCACATTGCCTATGACTTTCCTGTTTTTTTCACATGTGGCCTTTCTTTAGACAATGGTTTAAAATAAAAAATACTTCAGTATGGATTTGGCTTAATGGGAGAAGCATTTCTTGAAGGTCCTGGTTCTTTATTTTGCTCTGCCTCAAGTTCATCTAGAGATTCATTAGGAGTTTCTGTGTGTTGGCCTTTAGGTGTTTCAGTCTCGGCAGTAGCAACATTTTCACTTACTGTATTGTCTGTAACAAGAACACAATCTGTGGTTTCCACTGCAGCAAAATCATGCTCGTTAAAAAAAAAAAGGGATCATAAGGCTCGATTACACATTCTCTGTACCCATCACTGCATTACCAACTGTAGCTGGTTTGAAATAAGTAGTGCTCAATCTCTTCAGTATTTTTGTCAGTAATGGCTTTCCCTGGATAAGTGACCATGAAATTGTCACAAGCTTGGCTTTAATAAGTTTTTAAAGGCTTGAAAAAATTAAACATCAAGCACTTGAAGGCGATGGGTAGTGTGGGGTAGAAATCCAACCATGATGATATGATTTTATTTGCAAAAGTTGATAACCTCCAGTGTTATGTGACTTTTATGATTGCCAACAAGCAACAGGACAGGGGATTTAGTGGTAGGATTCAGATATTTCTCCATTTTCTCCATCCCATTGTCACTAAAATGGCCAACAGTTCCTGGCAGGGCTCTTTCCACAAGTTCAGTTCACATCAGTTTTCTTGCAAAAACCAAAAAACGAGGGAGGTAATATCCAGAAGCATTGATGTAACAAATAATGGTAAAATTTCTTCCTTTCTCTGATGATACAACTTTGGAAACTCTCTTAGTTCCTCTGGTTTGCTAACTTATTAGGCACAGTGGGCAATCCAGATTCATCTACATTATAGATGGCAGAAACAGGAAATTTATTTTTTTTCCTGCACTTCTTTCAAAACTAAGAAAAAAACATCAACACTAGGCTCATTGAAGCACATTGCTCAGGCAATGGATATTGCCTCTGGTTTCCCTAAATTGAATTTAAATTTTTTCATAAAATTAGCTGGCCAATCCTCACCTGTCATCCTGGTGTCCATGTTGAACAGATGTGTAATCTCATATTGACCTGTGAAGTCAAGCACAAGTTTTCCACATTGCTGTTTCATAATCCCAAAAAATATTTTATCTGATGTCGTCAAATAGTTCTTCAAATCTTCTAGTTGCTCTTCATTGAATACTTCTCGAAATCCTCCACCATGAATAGGTATTTCCTAAAAAATATTACCTTAAGCTTAGGGTACATAGATTTTATAAAATGGGGGTCATTAGGATCTACATAAATAAGACATAAAGACACTCCCACTCCCAAATACACACATGTGTATAAAATAATAACATCCACTTCTTACATCATCGTTTTCCTTAAAATGGTGACAAAGTGTTGGTTCAGGAATGTGGTAAGCATTTGCTGCACCCAAGCAACTTATTTTTCCCTCTTTCACCTCTAACAAAGTAGCAGCTATATAGTTTCTGTCCCATTCCCCTCAAGAGGACTCTTTTTTATAATTTCTCACCATGTCTGAAACATGATGTGCCATAAATTAATAATATAAATAGCTTATAGTAAAATAGTTAACATTTTCTGTAGGTGCATGTTATGACACAGTGTGAAGGCTCTCACAGTGTGAAAGTCGTGAAGGCTGCATTATTCGGGTATTCACCATGCAACAAAAGGCATCGCTAATCAATATGCTGGTCCACCAGGCATACTCCATCTCGGCTGGTGAGTCACTCCCTCCCAGAAAAGAGACATTTGGTTACTGCTCTCCAGAAGAATGGCTATTTCAGATGATTCTGAAGGATCGGTTTCATCACCGAAGAACCAGAGTATCACAGGCAAGCAGGAACTACTTGATTCTGTCAGTAATTCAAAGGTTGGTTGTGATATTTGAAGGCAGAGCTCTCCTGAACTAAGCCATATTGCACATGAAATTCAAGTCCAGGGTTGTAGAAGTCACTCTTCCTGTATCACCTATTGTTTTCCTAAAAGATCAGTCATCCAGAGAAAGAAATTTGCATTTTGAATGATATTCTCCAAAGGCATCACCCAGGTTTTAACCCTTTTATGCCAGAGCCCTAACTGGTATACAGTCCCTGCATATGATTGTGTAACAAAATTAAGGAAAGAAATGACCAAATAAAAAGGTGTCCAAACTTGGAGGATGATTCAGAATGCCCGATATATATCAGTCATTAGGTGCCAAAAAGTTAAACTTGAATCATTTTTTCACTGGCCAAACACTACTTACTAGGCTAAAAGTTGACCTTTTAAATTATACGACATTTTTCATGAAAAATGCATATAAACACTTGAAATGTACCTTAAAGAGCTATTTTTTTGTTCCATATACCATAATCTTTTATATATAGTTAAAAATGGCCAATAATTAACCATTTCATTGTAAACTATGTAGCTACTGAATTATTTGATGCATTGATAATTTTGGTCCATATGTCTTGTATTCACAGTTACCCTAGACACAATAGGCCTAGAGAATAATAAATTAAGTTACGATTAAAATTATTTTGTTATAAAAAGGAATATAAAGTCAAACCTATACAATTTGAACTCCTGTGTACATATTATGTTTTTTCTGTCCCTGCTGGCTGCTATATATATTTATTTATTTTTATTCAAATTTTCCTTAATTTAATTATTTTCCTCTTTCTATTTGAACTTCAAATTATTGGATGCTGTGCATATAGTACATATCAATAACCAGGCCATTAAACCTTATGTCTCTTAAATTGTTTCATGTTGCAATTCAGTTTCTATTGTATTTATATGCAGAGATGTTCAAGGTATAGAGATACTCAATTTTAATTTCAGTCATGGCTTTATATTTAATTCATATAGACAGTCTATGTATTTTCATGTGTGATAATGTGGAACCATATATTGTCCGAATGTCAAAATTGTACTTCTTTGCATTACTATAGGTATCAATTAAGCATTCCAGGACTTAAAATCGATTGAAAATTACTTTCTTAAGGTAAATTTGTTCAGTTCATTTTTGCCAGGTGCTGGAGTTCATCTCTCCCTTTGTATATCTTAGAGTCAATCTCTCATTTAAGAAGTCCAGATTTTTTTTGTTGTATAAACCAACAACAAACTCTTATTCTACCTTCACTTGCACAAAACCATAAATAAGGAAAAAAATTTCAAGGGGTCATTTTGAAAACACTGAAATGAGTTGTTTTAATAAATTCCTCTCAGCTCATACCATATGCCAGTAAAATACCAGATCAAGTTTTGCTTTCTTTTCTAAAATTCTATCTAGAAAGAATGGGAGACAGTTGTGACGCCATAATGAGTCTTTTCTTTTGATTGAAAAAGTTCTAGTTAAAAAAAAAAGAAGTAATTTTAGTTTAGGTACAGGTTGAGAGAATGGATCTCTCCAATTACCATCGGGTTGGCTCAACTCCCTACTATTCCACAAGAGATCTGTCACTAGTTCTAGCCCTCCCTGTTTCAGGATACTTGTAAATAAATAGGTGCTGCCAAATGAAATTAATTTTGCATTTGGTGGGACAGAAGTTTCTTTGAGATTCCCAGCTAGATTTATTGAGTTCTTGATGCTGTGCTCTAGTGAAAAGGGTGTAGCTTTAGCTCGACTATGTTCAACCCTAATGAGAGACGAGGAAATTATTCACTCTTAAAGAAGGCAATTTCCATATCATACACAGGATTTATTGAAATGTCAGGGTGGCCTTTGGTTAGACTGTTCGCTGGAGTTGTTGGGTCAATTCGACCAATCAGCTGGAACTGAAAGGCAAGCATCCCCTGTGGAAAGGTCACAAACAAACTTATGAAATTGAGAGGGCTGGGAGACTTGCAGGGTCAATCGACACGAGGTTGCTTCAGGGTGCAAAACCATCGGAACACGAGTCCAAGAGGAAGTAATGCCCCAGAGAATAGAGATCACCAAATGGGTGAATAAACTCAAAATGGAGTTAAAACTCTGGAGGAGTTCCATTAAATGGGAATAGGCGAGAGGTGAAACAGCTAGATGTTCAATACTGAAAGACAGGAAATGAGTAAAACAAACGAGTTGTCTTTGGAGTGCTCTCCCAAGGCCGATAAGGTAAGTGTAGCTATTGAATGCGAGATAATATCCAAGTAAGAATTGGAGAGTGAGGCAGTAAACGAGAAGGACAAAGGAAAGAATCATGAAAAACATTGTTGTCTGGAAATATAAATCTCCTGCCATGGCCGACCTTTTGCTAGACAGTGGTAGTCAGATGTTGGCAGTCTCAAAGGATTTTATGAATAACATTTTGCTGTGTGGTCATGTGCCAGCCTATTGTCTTAATCGGTCCTCTCTTGGTATATGGTGTTAATTGGGCCACAGGTTGGGTGCCAATTATGTAATGTGCCTGACGACCTAAAAAGGAAGTACACAAGATCCCTTTCCACTAATTTCCATCCAACACAATTCCCTGGAAAGTCTATAGCCACTCCATGAGCCTTAAAAAATCTACCCCCAAAATTATTGGTTTAATTAATTTCTTTACTATAAAACACACTATTTCGAAGGCCACACTCCCTCTACTTGAAACTATAAGAATGCCTGCCACATTATGGGTATAGACTTGCAAACATTAGCATACACAATACTAGCAGCCTTAATCCATCTTTAGTTTAGAGAATAATACGAGATTACTCATCCATTTAAAAAAAATAAAAATATGAATACAAAAAATAGTTTAAAGTATTTTAAATACATTCTTCTCTTCTTGGTTTTTCACAGTTTACAGTCAAAACTGGCATTGATTGTATTGCCATGGCTATAGTATTGTCCAGCAGATTAATTTGTATATTAAGCATGCATTTCATGAGTATCCAAAAAAGTCCCCATTTGCTTCCCTATAATATTTTATTTAACAGTTCCTTAATGTCACTCAGTGCCTTGAATACCTTTGTTATCTCCATTAATATAATTTACCAACTTATAGTAAATCAAAAAAGTCATATGTTCAAAGATAAAAACTTTATTATAGAGCAAAAAAAATCATAGATGACATATTTTCAAATATTCTAATGCAGCTCAACATACCAAAACTATCACACGACACATTTTCTACAGCATAAATAATGCTGGCCTTTCATAATACATATAATATCCACTTTAAATCTACAATTCAAGGGTCTGAAATTGACATTTTAAGTACACTTCATATTTAAATAAACCAGTCTTATTGATCCCAATTTACATTAATAAAGTTTTATTTTGCAATTGATGCCATACAATTTCATAATGGAAAATACAAACAAAGTGTAACTTTTTCAATTATATAAAAACCTAAAATAATTAAGATATTAAGAACTAAAAACCACAATACAAAGCAAACATTATACTTTATTTTACAAATTCCTAAGTCACAACTTAAGATATAGATACTTGGGTACAAGATACTTATTAGATACTTGTGCTACTTCATGAAATAGTTACATCATTGTACACACATCATTACAAATATAAACTCATCTATAGCTATTACATGAAAACATTTCCCAAAGACTAGGTATGTAGCTAAACTCCAATCTACATGCTACAACTTTTATTTTCATAATTCTAAATCTTCTACTATACAATCATGACATCCAAAAATTACACCAAATTGAATTTAGTTATTAGTGGCCTAGATTTCCATTTTTTTACAGTAGCCGTGAAAAATCTATCCAGTTTCAGAAATTCTGTTTTTAAAAAAATACAAATCATGTTAAAAATAATCAGTCTTGCTTGAGAAAATTTTATGTACATCATTAATCCGTCTCGAGTGTCAGAAAAAATAAAACCATTACATATAAAAATTATATTGAGGTCCACATGCCTTTGGTAATTTAATGAGGATCTTCATTCCTTTTTCTGATTATTTTCTGCATCTTCAATGGCAGGCTTCCCAGTTTGTTCAACCTTTATGGATCGAACATTTTCTTCACCTATGGGCTCAATCTGAAAAAAAAGTATTTTTAATCACGAGATGCATAGTCTTCATGTATACTGATCTCATATAGTATGAGAAAAACTGAAAAGACTGTGATCACAGAAACCCAGAAAAAGTGGTTACAAGTGAATATAACTTACTTCAACAAACAAGTAAAAAACCTTGTAACTATTGTATTTTAGGTCAAAGCGTGTCAGTAGTGATAAAAGATAGAAACTGGAATAACTGGAAACTTTTTAAAATAAAATATATTTTGAAGTATTTGTCGTAAAAAACGGACATGGTTTTTTTGCAGCAAAGATTCAATTAATTCAAGTAAACATTTTAATTAGAAAATATGTATTTTTTGCATAATTTCTCTGCACGATTCCATTTAATTAGACTCTCAGACTTGGAGGGGGCATATACAAGATTTGCATGGTGGCAACAATTCACGATTCACACACTGGCAACAATTATGGGAGGTGTCATCTCGCACACTCATCTTTGACTGGAGACTTTGAAACATTTGCCTCGTGCATTGTCTTTAGTAATAAAATTTGATGGAAATGGTTATATTTAAAATGATGTTACCCTGATTTTTAACACTTGGACCTATCATTAATTAGCACTGCAGAAAACAAATAATATTTAACTCTGAATGTGGCCGATTATTATAAGAATTTGAGACTGACCTTTGGAGCGGTGACTGTTAGTATGCCATCGGTGGACAGAGTTGAAGTGAGGGATTTAAGGTCCACCCCTTTAGGAAGCTCGTAGCGTCGCACAAAGTGCCTGGAGATGTAGCCATGCTCGTCTGCCGTCTCTTCATGTTTTCCCTCCACCACGAGGGTGTTCTCCACTTGCTTCACTGTGATCTCTTCGGGTTGAAAATGTTGAACGTCCATCATCATTTTGAAACCGTCCTTCCCCATTTCGACGCAAGACTTGCCGCTGTCAGCTCCGTTCAGATGTCGCCACGGTCGATCATAGATGCGCGAAGGGAAAGCAAGGATGGGTTGAAACAAGTCGTTAAAATTCATTCCACGTCCGAAGTGCTGGTCGAAGATCTGCAGTGGACCTCTTTGATATTCCCAGGGACTTGCAGCGAAAAATGGACGAAGAGCCATTCGAAACCGAGACATCTGAAATGGCGAAAAATTGGGGGAATGCTATATTACCACAGCTTACATGGAGATGATGCAATGACATTTGAAATTGCGAGAATATGTCGAGAGCCGATTCCAAAACATTAGAAAAAGAAATGAGATGCATTTTCTATTTTTAAAGCCTATCGATGTGGTAACCGAGTAAAATTCAGCTTTAAATGCCAAATAGACTAAAATATTGTAGCTGCGATTCGAAAAGAAACGGGACACAATACGAATACTTACGTTTGTTGCTTAAGATGACTCTCTAGTTCCTTGCAGTCAATTAATTTGTCTTTTTTCTCACTGAAAAATACGGCAAATATTGTGCATATGACTCCGAGTTTTTCAGAGTTTCGTCTAACTCTCTTGAAATCTGTATTTCAATTGTGTGAGATCTAAGCGGGACTGGGCGTGTATATATTGAGTGGGACGAGTTAGTGTCCTTATTCTCCGTTAGATGTCTCGCACGTACAAACGGCCTGGAGACTTCTGGAGGCAGCTAGAAAGAGCTAGAGTGTGAGGGGAAAGGGGGTGTTAGTGAGAGGGGTAGTTCCCTCGAGAATTACCTGGAAATGGAAAGAACGTTCGGATTGGCCATATTCAATAGCTTTCGTTCCATAGTGTACGAACGAGCTTGTTTGCAATTGTGTGGGGCTCAGCGCTTTTAATTATCTTTTCAATTACCATAGATTTCGTGGTGATTGATGATAACGAGAGGCAAATAATTATGATTTTGAGAGAACACACGCCTTTTCCAATACTGTGTTCATTGCAAATGCTTCGGAAGGTACATCCTTCTATTCATTCTATTTCAAAAAAGATTTTGTTTTAGCCTCTTTATATTAATAATCTAACAATATTAACTTTTATAATTATCACGATTAATCTATTGAAAAACGTGATAAAATACATAATTGCTTCTGATAGTTTTCTTTTAACAGAGAACTTATGTGGCTTTATCCACAATCATATACGGGGTTTGGGAGAAGGTAGCTATGTAATGCATCCTAGGATTTCATCATATATTTTATTGGAAAGTACTGAATATGGGAAATTTTTCAGGTAGTGCTACGTGTTTTATAGATTTGGCGTTTGTGCAATAGGATTCTTGCCATGATTTTGAAGAGGGGGAGAAAATGACAATAGCCATTGATGCAACCTATAAACAAGAATGCTACTACTACTACCACCACCTTAATTGGTAGCGAGCACCATAAGTCGTGACGGCGATGGGAATTTTTAGCTGTGGCGGATAGATATTTTTTCCTACAATTATTCGTAGGCTTGAGTCGTGAACCTCGCCAACAAAAAAGAATTAAGCTCAATATCAATTATATGATTTTTTATTAAATACATTTCATATCCGTTCCTTAAATATTTCACGGTAATAGCTAGTAGGTCTCTACAATAAGTCTTCTTGAGAAGACGTAATAGAAAGTATTGCTCCATGACTTTGAAACCAATTATTTTAGTAATGCAGCAGAGTAAATGACATTTATTAGCTTAGAAGCACCATATTTACCAAATCTTGCTCTCGCAATTCGTACACTATTGAAATAATCACGCTACCGGAAAATTTCTCTGACCAAAACCATAAAGTGAACATTATTGAGCAGTGATATTTTGATATCATGATGGTGATAATACATTTTTAAGCGTCTTCGCCTTCCACGTCAATGAGTAAGGGGATTTATAAACCTTATTAAGATAGTAGGCCAAACTTTCCAACACCCCATAATTTTTAATAAATAATCATATTTTTGTTTGACATAGCGAGAGGAACCATGGAGACAAATTCCTAGAAAATAATTTCATTCTGTAACGGCTTTCGCCTTATAATCTTTATCTAATTCACAGTTACATTATGAAAATTTTCCTCGATATTATAGGAAGCTACAAAATTGTAAGCTTCATTTTTAAAAAATTGTATTTACAATTTGACTAAAATAATGTGATTTCTAAATAAAAGCACTTCCTTTTTTACTTGTCGGTGTCTTAATTTTGTTTGCCTGGAGTCGAATATGTTTATTATTTTATTAGCATTATTATTTATTATCTAATTATTTTTTCATTTCTATTCAACTTTCATGTTACTGATAGTCAGCATATGTTTTTAATATAATATTTTTGCAAGATTGTGTCATTCACTTGAATGGCGTCCGGTCCCTACATATTATAATGTTGGGCCAGTAAATAAACATAATTTGAACTTATAAGTTCAAATTATGTCTATCGACACCTGAATTTGAATTCTTATTGTTTGATATCACGACTATACCATCTTCTTTGTGGTCAGACTTTGTGGTAATTCAAAAGTGGCAAAGAAACTGCAGCCCACCTTCTTCACCTCTATTTGCGTGAATTTAAGACGCTGTCGGGTTTATTGCTACAATCTCACTTAAAAATTATATTTCCTCTAGTTGGATTGTTTTTAAAATCTTCAATCAGTTGAAGACCCAAAAATATTATTTAAATGGCAGTAATTGAATTCGTACCAATCAGTTGAAACATGAATTTATATGTAATCCTTCTACATATACCATTTGAATACCAGAAACTGGTGGCCAAATACCATTAACTTTAAATTCAATTACTCGATGACTTTATGGTTTCACATTTCGCTCTTTAAATGTCTGTGAGTAGCCGTCCAGGAGCCAGATGGGCGAATCGTTTGGGTTGTGACCCAAACAAGCCGTCAGTGGTGCATTGGCTGGTGCTGTAATCTCCCTCCCTCTGTGCTAGATCGATTTTCGCGAATGAAAAGAGTTGGCGAATCAGAAAAAAATACTCGTAAACTACCAAAGACCTTGAGTGTTAGCGGTAGGTCAGGCCTTTGTCCCTCAAACTTGGGAGGTCTTTGCCCCTCTATGCGAGAAACGGCCATGTGTTGCATCCATTTTAATTGTAAAATAAATTTGGAACATTAACAAAGCCAACGATTTGAAGAAGGAAATTTTGTCATCCGAAACCGAGGAATTCGTTTCTGGATCATATCCCACTCCCAAACTTTTTCTGCGTAATCAATAATTCTGCCAAACATTAAGTTAGACGTATTATTAATTAAGTTAGGCATCAAAACTTATTGCAAGGACAACTCACAGGCAGCAATTTAGACGTAAAAAATTCAACTGATATGTTTTTATTCTAAGAAGCACGCTAGTTGGTATCCGGCTGGCGAAAATACAAAGCGAAGTGCGGTCTTTCACCGCCCATGTAAATGGCCCATCAAAGCTCAACCAGCGATCAAAGCGTCCCGTCAGTAAAACGCGTTGGAGTGTATGCAGCACGTGAGTATTTTAAGATACTTAAATGCACTTGTTAATATCCTTGCTTTCAGTTGTATCCAGAACTTTCTGTTCCAAGTTCTTAATCCCCTCCTCCACCGAATCCAAACCTGATATTTTTATCATGCGCGAAGACTATGAAAAGATAGGCTCTTTTTTTTGGAGATTTCGGGAAATTTCCCGCGTTCAGCGTCATGAATTGTATGTATACATTGCCATGCATTGCCACAGCTGACCGACCAGACGACTCTCGAACGATCGAGGAACGAAAAACACGAGCCGCTAGCGGTACCTGGCGGCAAGCATGCGAAACACGTCAAAAGGATATATACCAGTCGCCTCCCCGCAAGCGCTCGCAGATTTAAACACTCGAATACGAGAGTCACAAGGTGTTACTCTACGATCGGTGGTGCTGATTTCTAGCGGCGGATTCGTGAAGATCACTCGACAGTCCCAATAAGGTAAGTTTTTCCCCTGTCAATATGGTGCATTTCTATTTGAAATATACAGACTGTCGCTCGACAAAAGGAATACGAGCGTGCCTAACCTCTTCATTATGGCTGTCTTTGGAAGATGTCTCTTGTTCGATCAATGTTTGGTGACCCTTGGGAGGATTACCGCACTCCTTCTCTGCTATTCGATCAAGACTTCGGCCTGGGCATGCGATTGAGCGACTTGTTCCAGCCCATCGCCGACAGAACACTCGCGGGATACCTTCGTCCGTGGAGGATGCTCGCCGGCCAGAACAGCGGCGTGTCCGGCGTCCGACTAGACAAGGAAGGTTTCAATGCCGTGATCGACGTGCAGCAGTTTGCCCCGGAGGAGATATTGGTGAAGACTGTCGGGGACCAAGTCGTCGTCGAAGGAAAGCACGAGGAGAAGAAGGACCAGCACGGCTTCGTGTCGAGGCATTTCGTTCGTCGCTACAACCTCCCCAAGGGTATACCGCCGGAGAATGTCGTGTCCACGCTGTCATCGGACGGAATCCTCACCATAAATGCCCCAAAGGTGAGTTATCACTTGGTGTCCGAACGCCTTCTCCGCGTTAATTTCCAAGGGAGCCTCAACAATCCGCGATCCTGTGTTGTGGATGTCAAAATTTTCATCTCCCTCTCTCAACCTACCTCGTAATAACGCTAATGTCATTTCAAAATAACCAAACGGTTCATAACGGGAAGTTATAGATGGGGGTTCGAAAAATGTTCTCTAAGAGGGAAAAACTGACTAAAAATATTCGTACATAAAAGTATCTTGTGGTTGTAAATGTTCCCTTGCCTAATAATGAGGCTATGAGTGAAATTAACCGTAGTCAATTTTAACAGAGAACCAATAACTCTTTAATAGATTTTTTAACATAGTTGTTAGGATCAGTTCGTAAGTTCACGTTTGTCAGTTTTTAGTTTAAACCATGCGGACGCGTTACTTTGAAAGTGATTTCTTGCTTAGGTCGGAAAATTTCCAGGTATCAGGTTCAAAAATCTCCCCAATATCGTTATTATGACTATTTTATGTATTCATAATGAAAAACAAAGTAAAACACATTCGCTCTACGATGTTTTTTGGAAGGATTTTTTTTCTTCTCCCTGAAGACGCCAGGTTGTAGAAGATTGTTGTTTTAGAACGGTTGTGGTTGAATGTTGCTCATTCACGATCCCTGTTGTCGTTAAAACAAATAATTTGCATTCTTTTTACCAATTACATACTAGGATTTTTCTTAATTTTCGTGTTTTACGATGATTTTTTTCATGTTATAAAGAGGGTTAAGTAGTAGTTTCTACTCGGTATATGAGAGTATTCATTTCTATTTCCTCAATATATAAATAATATATTTTTCACTCCTATTGTTAAGATGACCCCGATTCCTCCCAGGCAAATAGATAGTCTAGAAATCTCACGAGTTCTCATTACCTTTACAGGCGCAATCTCAGGAGGAGGAGAATGTGCGTGTGGTTCCTATTACTTCAACAGGAGTGCCGGCGGTCAAGAACGTACGGGAGGAAGTCCCGGAGAAGGCGGAATCGGAAGCCGAGGAGAAACCCAAAGAATGAACCGAATGCTCCGTATTGTTTTATTTGATGTCATTTAATGATAAAGTCTCGTGTACCCAAAGATTTTTAGTAAGCGCTTATCATTCATTCTAACTCTTCTATCGTTTTGTAAAATAATCTCAAAATAACTGTACATATATTGTGGATAAATAAAAAACAACGTCTCAAATTTGTTTTTTTTT
>WURS02454331.1:0-13988 GCA_011762765.2 Rhinocypha anisoptera
AAAAGTCTTCTGATGGCGTATGCTTCTACTAGGCATCGTATCAATTTGAATGTCAACTTTTGAAGCCCAAACAATCTCTTCTCAGGGAATCTCCAATCCAGTTCTTCTCCCTCCTTCCTATCTTTTCCACCATGGTACTTTTCCCACCTGCACTTCTCAACACCTCGTTCTCCACTTTATCTTCCAGCCCACACTCCTTCCACCCTTCCCTACATCCACATCTCCAGTCTTCTATCATCCTTCTCCTTTGTTACCATTCCATGCAGAGAATCGCCACATATATGTACATATAACACTCTGCTAGTCTCTTCCTCAGTAATCCCCATAATGGTCCACAGAGAAGCTTTCTTTTCCTTTAGAATTCCTCTCTTATGTCATTGCTATTCTTCTTCTCATCTCTGTTGAACGAGACATATCCTCGTCCATCATACTCCCTAGATACTTAAGTATTTCCACCTTTTCTACACATTCCTCCTCTATGTTCATCTAAATTTTCTCTCATTTTCTTCCAATTACCATATACTTGATCTTCCTTTTATTAATCTTCATTCCATATTCCTTGCACTTAGTGTTAGGAAATTCTAACATTCTCACTTACTCTTATTTGGTTTCAGCTAAAACTGCCATGTCATCGGTGAATCTTATGCACTACTGTTTTCCCTTCCAAGCACGCCCCTTCTCATACCATCATAACACTCGATGCAGCATTATAACTAAAAAAAACTTGCGGCTTGTAATCCCACTTGGAAACGTGGTAGATGGCGTAAACATTATTAAGTTGAATATTTGATTTGAGAAAGAATAGATAAGAAGAGGGGAAAATACTATGCTGGAATTCCTGCTTGTAGAATGGTAAGAGACAATATGACAAGTATTCCTAAACATATTCATAAAATTGGAATGTGGCAGGTTAGTTTGGAGACCAGCTGCAAACCAATCGGCAAGATTGATAACATGATTAAATGAAACACAATTCTTTGTAATTCCACATAAATATATTTCTCTCAAGGCCTAGGTTTCGTTGAAGTGCAACATCATCAGGTGAACTGATCATCAGGTCACCTGATGATGTTGCATTGCAACAAAACCTAGGTCGTGAGAGAAATATATTTATGTGGAATTACAAAGCATTGTGTCTCATTTAATCATGAAGCAGTTCCACAACGTCACACCGGAAACTCTTTCCTATACAAGATTGATCCTTAGATGATGTGATGATTCATAACGCAGATACTATAGGAATCACTTTTGATGAATGACATTTCTTCCCGCCGCCTGCCTTCTTTTCAGGTTGACGTCAGTGCTGCACCAGCGTTTCCTGACTCCTTGGCTGCGACCAGACATCCTCTTCAACCTGTCCGCTCTGGGAAGGGACCACGAGAAGTGCATAAGGATCTCAAGGAATTTCGCGGACAAGGTGAGCCGAACGTCATACGCCCTGTACAGATGGTGAACAAATCTTCCGCACAATATTAACCACCACTTTGTTTCTCTTTTGTACTCAGGTGATAAAAGAGAGAAAGGAGGAGAGAAGGTTACAGAAGATGTCGGCAACGGATGGGACCCAGACTGGTAAGATCCAGAGGGAGATTTCCAATATCCCTAACTGCCTAGAGTTGACATACGTACTACGTGGAACATCACTAACTAAAGTAAATTAATTGCAACTGATTTTGGCAAGTCTTGAGGTAGTGTCAGCTACCTCCAGATTTCAAACTCATCAAAAAGCTATCTATATCTGAAATAAAATTTCCTAAGAGAATATTCTGTCAAATGGAGATATGTGAAATGTGACTTTTAAATACTGTATGGAATATTGACTCAAAAAAGCCACCAGGGAAAGAGTTATTATAAAAATTAAGAATGAGAGAGTCAGACACTGGACAAAAATAAGTATATTTAAGACGAAAACAACATGGAAGAAGTTGAACCCTATGTGAGGAGAAGAATTTTACTTTTCATGTTTTGTGTTAATTTACTTTTAGCTTTGTGTTAATCTTCCGGCCTAGCTCTGAATTTCATCTGATTCTAAGGATAAGCTGTACCATCGGTCATGTTGAATATTAAAATATATATATATCCGTTTTTTCCATATTGCATTTCACATTCCAACTGACACCTAATCGCTGGTTTTGGTTTAGAAATTCTTCCTTTACGATCAATGGGTGTAGAGTCATAATAGGTATAATTCTAATACCTCGATATTATTATTAAGATTTTAAAATGAAGTTTTGTCTTAGACACAGTAAGAAGTAACTTTAACGTTTTAAGACCAATAGTTATCACTTCCCTCCTATCCCAAATCCGATTTTAAATTATAATTGGATTTATTAGACTATATTGCCATTGAAAACACTCAATTTATAGTTACTTATCTTCTTAATTGTCAATTTTTAACATGGAAAACCAAGTTTTCTCACTATAAACAAGACTATGCATCTTCTGCCATTTTAATCAATATCGTGACCTCTGCATAAAAGGCTAGTTATTAAAATATAATGATAGGTGAATATTATTCTTAGAACCATATATCTGTATTTTGAGCCATAAGTATAAATTACTGTAACTTAACTAATAATTATTGCAGTTCTCTTTGTAAGAACAAATCACCTTCGTCATTAGTATTTAATTCTAAGATTGGTTTATAGCAATTTGTGGATTTAAATTCTAATGCTCTCCAGTTCCCTGTTTCTTATTAGTCATAATTGGCTTGCATCTTGTGTTCTTCGCTTCTAGATTCCCTTCCATTAGTCTTTACCAAACTACCATGTCGCATAATGTGCCCTATTAGTTTCCCTCTTCTTCTTGTAAGTGTACTCCACGGGGATCTCTTTTCGTTGGCTCTTCCAGGTACTTCTTCATTGGTTATTTCGTCTATCTATTTAATTTTTAACATTCTCCTATTTAAAATGATAGACCGAACAACTAATGACTTCTTAGTACTTAAGTATTTCAAAGAGCCTGCAAAAAGAAAAACGCCAATTTTTCTACATAAAACCGTTTTTTAAAGAGAAATCATAATGAGAATGCACCGTAGTCATTAAACAAGAACGGGCTTGATGATGATCGCAGATTTTCGTCAGATAGAGATTTCGAGCAACATGGATGCGAGACAGGACGTCCAATCTTCCGCATTACCATAGGCAATACCTTTGGAATGATCCAACCTTCGTGCTGCATCCGGCAGGAAACCCGGGGGTCGTAATTTTCCAAACTGGTACTCGGAAATTTTAAGTCGCGTGTAAGGTAATAACCTCTTCTCCTACCTCTCTGACCTTCAAGCTGCTGTGTGAAAACTCTGCAGAAAGACCTCCTTGTGTCAAGGCCTTGTTTTTTTTGTTTTGCCCTTACTTCGCGGCAGTTTCATTCCCCAAAGAAAATAAATCAAAAATTTTCCCCATCATAAAATATCTCGCTCTCCACGTTTTTATGAAGCCATCCACTGATACCACCTTCGTCGTGTTCAATATTCATTTCCCACCAAATGGTACCAATCTAACAAATCAACTCCAGCTGGCTCCAAACATGTGCTGGGGGGACGTTGTCCGCAAATTTCAGTTAGTATTCACGTGCCGACTCGCCTCTGCACGTGAATACTAACGTCCATGATGAAAAATGGGATTTAAATTGATAGATTTGTTTAAAAATTAAGTAAACTGATGGATTCGTGATATTATATTCATTTCATTATTTCACAGAATGGCACCTTTAACTGTTGAATTGACAAATAGGAATAAAACCCTCTAAACCCATACAAGGTATAAGCTAACTTACATATTAGCTAAATAAAATTTGTTAAGGTAAATAAAATACCATAGTTTTAAATTGTTAATAAGTCACGTGTCATAATTTAAATAAAAATTTATGGCACAACAATTTTATTTCACTAATAGTGTAAACTGAAGCAAAATCCATATCTTCTATCCCGAAAAGGAAGCAATCCATATCTTCTACTTCGCAACAAATTGTTGCGAAGTAGAAGACGCAACAACGTGTTTTCAATTCCTTCGTTTTTTATTAAATGACCCTGAACTGTACTTCAAACATCATCCACTTTGTTTCATGTGAAACAAAAACTGAAAATGTTTTGTTTGTGACAATTTTCTCGAAAAATGACCAACCTTTCATGTCCAATCACGTTCTCAATACCCACTTCAAATGTTATTTATCCACCCCACGCCCATTACTACATACACTTCCCGAAATTACAACGAGGGCATCGTCTGGTGATTCCTTGTCCTTCAGTCACAGAGAGTCTGGACATTCCTCCGCAATTCTTTCACTTTTTTTCCTCCTTCTTCCCGGTCCGACCGACTGAGCAGCGCCCAGGACCGCGAGAAGGAAGGCCCTCTTGGATCTCCTCCTCGAGATGTCTGAGAACGGTGAAGACCTGTCCGACGAAGACCTCCGCGAGGAAGTCGACACTTTCATGTTCGCCGTGAGTACACCGAATGAGGATCATCCTCCGAATCTACTCAATCCTGTCTTTTTTCTCCTTGAATAGCCGCCTTGGACTGTTTGGCTGGTCCCACATTATGAGGCTCAAACGACTTCATGCTCACAGCGATTCATTGTGAAAGGAGTACGGAACGCAACATCGTGTCGACGAATAACTTAGGTTGAGTTTCGCTGACATTCGATCAACATCTAATAGCCGACATACCACTACTTGATTTGAATACTGTACGCCGTCCTCCGATGTAGACTAATTAGGAGTGAAGAGATCATAACTTTGGCGGTGGTTGAAGGACTAATTAAAAAGTTCAATCTTAAAATAATGTAGAGGATATTATGACTGATCTTATTTTCGAGGAACACTGCCTATCCAAACGTAGGGTTTAATCGAAATGATGGTGAAACTTACATTTACATTAAAATTTTAATTAGATTTATATTAAAGTGGATCTTTATCGTCTAGTAAGAAATCAAGGGATTCGGTGTGTTCAACTGGAGAGAAAATGACCAAAAATTGCACTTATCTTCAAAAGACAATAACTTCATTTTAACAATTGAATGACCAATATTTAGTTTTTTGGTTACGTTCTAAGTCCAACTCGTCAATCAACTGTGGAAGGCGTATAATGTGAAGGTCAATTATATTGACACACACGTAACTTTTTATGAATTCAATTCTAAACTAAATTCACGTGGAAAATAAAATTGCTTGTGCCAATACATCAAACCTGAAATTTTGCTTTCTGTCCACACAAGTGGTTGAAATAGTTCAACTAGTTAAATCATGAGTCGGTTCTAAATTTAATTCCATTCTGATTAAAAAATAATGTTCTCGTTACCATTTTCACTTGGACTCACTCCTCTCGTCCAATCCCTAATCCTTCAGAGGATAAATTACAAAACTATGTAAAAAAATCGCAAGTTGTGAATTACTCCGAAAACCTTCCCAAAAATCAAGATACTGGTATGTAAATGGAGAAGCAAGGAAGATTTTCGTCTTGTTCCAGCTTAGAAGGTGGCCAATGTATAGAGAGATCACATTTTTATAAGGCACCAAGTATTCAACGGAAAATCAAACGCGATTGTAACACAGCAGCGGCCTTTCGGCTTTCGAAATAACAGAAAATTCTACGTGACACTATTTTGAGGAAGGCATGGCAGCACAGTGAGTAATAGCTCTCCGCTACTGAAAGGGGACGACTCGAGGTAAAGTGCAGGCAAAGCATGCCTCTCAAACCATAATTCTGCTTAGAAATGGTGATGGTCGTGGTGGCAGTGTCTATTTTACCAGAGGTTGCATTTAAAAAAAGTTTTAATAAACTCTTTCATTTTTAAAATTTTCTTTCAAATATAAAAAATATAAATAGGCATGGCCGTATTATTATAACCAATCTCTTAACCAATCTCAATAACCAACTCATAATTCCCTGTAACGTGCTAGCACTTTCTAATGTATTTGCGGCATACTGAATGCGTATATATTTTTCATTCATAATAATATAACGCAAAAACTATATCTTAAATCTCTTTACATAGAAAAATCACACATAAATCTCTTGAAAAATGTCTGTAACTATAGTAGAGTCATAACATATCTATTCCGGTGAGGGAATTTCCCTGAATTATTGCACGAAAGGTAAATAAGGCAGCGGGAACAGATTATATGCCGAGAATTACTCAAGAATGTAGAAAAACGGTGAAGGAAGAGCTTATATGAGTTTATTCAAAGAATTCACGTTGAAGCACGTTGGTAAAAAATATGTCATCGGAAAATCCCAGCATGCTAATCCTATATGGGTATATCTTAACACCACCTTTTATTTTTTTTATTTTGTTTAATCCTTTCTATGTTTCAAATATTGAAGATCGTCTATAGTGCACATACCTCTTTACTCCCTTCCTTATTTTAACTTCTTTACTGCTTTTACCACACTTGATCGCACCACATATTGAAAGTGTATCAGTTGACTTTAGATATATTTCTTTCTTTCATGATTCAAAACTCATATAGACCATCGTCTCTCTTATTACAAAATCCTATTCCACATGCCCCCATTTTTTCTATCGTGGTATTCTATAATGATTGAATTTCAGTCTAATATGTTTATAAAGATTTTTTCACCTTCGACATATTCCAATTCTCTGAAATATATAGCCTTTGCAATATGTAATGCATGTTTTCCTCATTTTACTCGTTTCCTCGTTTTCCTCGCTTTACTCATCATCATAGACTGCCCTTGGCATTTAATGTGAAACCACTACTTTATCTTGGGTTTCGTTGCTATTTTACATCAACTTAGACTGCAGGGTGTCCACTCTTCTACAGCACTACACCAATTCGCACAGTTCGCTGGATAATACTGTCGTAGATTCATTGTAGCCGCCGTTCCAAAACTCTTCTTCTTCAGACTGCTCTACGTGTTCTTAGATGATTCGTATGATACTTAATTTCACAACACGCTTCCACCTCTAATCTCTCTTAACCTCCTGTTGTTTAAACAGACAATTCTATTTTTTTTTAGTTTTTGTGATGTACTCCAAGCGTATAGTTTCAAATCTAGTCAGCACTATCAGGATATTCAGACCGGGAGGAAATGTAAAAAAAAAGTATGCGAATGGAAGGGAAGGAAGGTTCGAAAGAGCCTCCAAAAATATGTTTCAACTTTTAGTCAGTTGAGGGAGAAAAATAGTTCCCACGTGTAGTTTCCGCAATGAGACCTGGATCGTGGACTAATTCCTGAATGTTTTACCCGAGAGGGTTCTGTCACGCCTGTTATGAATTGAAGAAGTTAATTAGAAGAAGAGAAATTAGAAAGAGAAGCGGCTCCTCGGAAGAATAATGCGATGGTTTCCTTTTTGCCAGCGGCGGTCTATATTGCAAGTGTATTATCGACACTGAGTATATCTGTAAGTCCCGCGGCCATCTACAACCATGTAATTGAACTATAAATATTGAAAACCAGCCAAGTGGAAAAGGGCGAATATAGAAAGTGATAGATGGATCCAAATGATAAAACGCTTCTTTGATTTTTAAAAAAATATTGCGTCACCATTTTTTCCCGAAGGATCTTGGGCGATGTATCCGATCAATATCAGAATTTGAATGGGGAAACAATAATTCCATCCGTTCCTTCATCGCGAAAAGGGAGGCGATTTGGAATGAAGAAAACTCTTACTTACTTCAGGGACAATGCAAATTGATCTCGACAGGTCAGGTAAGATAATGAATCCCGGCAAATGATAGATCTAGGGAAAATTTCATGACGTGATTATTATCGCTCCCCCCGGTAGCAATGCTCCGCTCTGCGCCGGTAGGCTGTAATGTCAGGTGAAGGATAGTTGGTAGTCACGGTTCCCAAAGTTCGGACGAAAGCGTGTCGAGAGGGCGTGGATGGTAGAAGACCAGCGGTTGTTTCGTACTAACGAAATCAGAGGTGATCGTTCACTCTTTTTGGTTATAGGACTTGGGAAGAAACTCCATCTCTCCTCCCAATTCGTGATTCCACACTCATCACCGATGAGTCTTCACCCCAAATTGAACAATCATCCAAATATCTTCGGTTTTAAACTGGAATCCAATTTGACTCGATATATTTTAGTGTCCAAGAGGATAAAAGTCCCATCATCACATCACGACATGACATAGAAGTATAGAAAAATCTTCGACATGGGGACCAAAAATTCTCAAAGCGGGGTACATTCTTGATGTATATACGCAAGTGTGTTTATCTACATGAATAAATTTATGTATAAGTTAATCAAAATTTTATTTTAATTAGTTTATTTGGTGAGAGATTATCATAATACATCTGAAATAAATAGATTCGGGGCCGACCAAATTAGCCCGGCGGTAGCGCCCTCACCGCCTAACCCCTGAGGTCACGATTTTGAGTTCCACCTATTGCACGGGTGTTGTGTTTGTCAATTTGGGTTTTTTATTCGATCTGAAAAGGTTCATGATATGAATTACCATAACCGTTGATGCACCCTATAATCAAAAATAATATTATAGAATAGATTAGTTCTACTGGCAATTGGTTGAAAAGATGGGGCCAATAATTTGGGATAAGTGAACTACCACATCGGCTTTTCGGTCAATACATTTCAGGTAGAAGCGTGAACAAGAATCAACTGCAGAGAAATTAAATGTCTATAGACGCGATTACTTATTTTCAAAAATATTTTGTCATTGCAGGCACGTTTACTTTTAAGAACTTGTCAAAAGTTTGCAATCAAATAAAGTCTTCAAATCAATTTAATGATTGAAACATAAAACATAGAGTTTATTTCCCGATGTTCCCCGTCTCATGATGTTCTCTCTTCCTGGCCTACATTATTTCATTGTCTTTTCTTCGTCTTACTCACAGTAATTATATCCCCTTTCAATTGTTTCATGACCTATCCGTCCGTGTATCCAATCCATAAATCTTTTTATATAGTTTATTTTACGGTCTTATTACTTCTGCAATTTGTGATTTCAGAAAAATTGGAATTTTCTTGTGGTCTGGTTAGCCTAGGCAGTGATAAAGATGGTTACTCCCGCTCCATTTAAAAAGAATTCGCAGCACTTTGACTTAGATCCTCAACGCGGTAGAATTCGGATAGGAAACATATGTGTAAAGTAAGTTCACCTGATAACCTTATAGACTAACAATATTTTGTATCTCGCTTCAATTTTTTTTATTTCCCTCATATTTTTCTCATATGAAGAAACAAGAGTTCAGAACGGATTTTCCGCGTCGCCTAAGGACAATTGCCATTTTCTCAGCAAATAGTTTCGTATATCTCCATATTTATAAGAAAATTGGGGTTTAATACCCTTTGTCATTAAATTTAATCATTATAATATATTATATAGTGCATTATTAAAATCTAGCCTATCTCATATTACCACTATTTAATTTAAACAGGGTAGACGTCGAGTTGCGACTGCCAGCAATGATGCTATCGGTTTCAATTCCAAGGAGAAAATCTTTTATATAACAAAAAACAATTGTGTATAAAGAGAAAAATACCAATGATAGCTATAAAAGACTGTACTAAGAAATATATTCAACAAAAACGTCAGTTATACTTTCTCTCTCTCTCCGTCTCTGAAAATAAGTTTATTCAATTCGTTCCGATTGACACAGAAATATCCAGTTAAATTTAATAAATATCGACAAATACACTAAATTATTTGATACGATGTTAATGTTAAGATTTTTTACTCTCGACAGACCGACAGTGTTCCCTCAAAGTGATCTCAACTTGTCGTCTTTGGACCAATCTGAATTTGACAAAAATAATTATACGAGCACCTGAAACTGTCATCACCACATCTTGGAGCACATAATGGTGACATTTACACTTGAGCCAAAGCACATCGCCGATCCCAACCATAGCGAATTCGACCCCGACAACCCGGTCATGAACCGGATCGCTGCGGAATTCCAAAAAATATTGCTCGACTCAAGAAGTGACGTTATTATTCCAGTTATTTTTACGGTAATGCATATTGAACCCGTCGACCTTCGTGGGCTCTCTTGGATAAAACGTATTGCAGCCGAGCGTATTACGAGAGAGCGAGTAATGAATTCGGAATACTCTTTTTTGGAACTCAAAGCTCAATCTGATGGTCAGGGTGAAGACCACTTTGAAGGACGTTACAGTGATGATGTAGCTCCTGCGCTGATGTAGCTCCATAAGTCACGTAATCTCTCCAATGAGAGGAGTAATAAAAGTTGTAATATCCCGCTAGAGGGTTGCAATCTCACCGACTGGAACGGATATTTATTCAACGCGCCAAAGAAACATATGCTTATGGCGCTACGGACCGGGAAAAAAATAAACAACTAATCCTGCAAATAAATTACGAAACCTGATTAGTTCCAGCGTCCAATCGTTGTAGAGAATCTCAATCGAAAGTTTTTCACCACTTTCAACATGCGGTTATTCGTAGAGATTAAATTCATTGAGATTGCATTCGAATATGACCTTAAAACACATCGCCGTGATTTGTGACAGATGGAAGAGAGACAAAACAGTCGGCACTCTGTTTTCGAGAAAAATACTCGTAAATGAGGATGGAAACCATGGAATACGCGGTAGCTACGCACGATGGTGTGGTGATTTACACCTTAAGCCTTTACGCAAGCGCAATAAAAATGTAGTTTCTTCCCTTTAGGAGGTATTCAAGAGAAGAAAATTTGGGCACTCTAATAGAACATCCTCGAGTAAAATGTGAATCGAAAGAAAATTTAGTCCTCTGTCTGAAATAGGAGATACATTCAAGCGTAATCAACCCATAGACAGTACGTGACGGAAGAACCCACTTCGAGCTAAGCACCGGGGCGTATGAAATTTACACTCTCTGGGTCGGAGGAAGATAAAAAAAAGTTCCAAAAATAAGCCAATAACTCCGGTCCATAAACATACGACTTTTCGCGAAGTTTCGAGTTTTAAAAAAATCTTTTGAGTTTTTTTTACTGTGAATCACAGTATTCATAAACCGGAATTTTAGCCCTTAAAACTTCTCTGTAATTCGGACCCGAACTCCACTAGTCTACCACTGATTAGAGATATATATGCACAATATCTTTACTATTTTCCGAATAAAGCATGAAATGGGTGGTAGAGAGTTAATTCGGCTTACGTTGGAAAGATATAAATAATAAAAATGAGATAGAAAAGGTCACCCTATTGCTTTTTGTATATCAATAGTAGCAGTGTATGGTGCTCAATCGATTCC
Source organism: Rhinocypha anisoptera (assembly GCA_011762765.2). Lineage (NCBI taxonomy): Eukaryota > Metazoa > Arthropoda > Insecta > Odonata > Chlorocyphidae > Rhinocypha > Rhinocypha anisoptera. Next base: position 11,186 of record WURS02454331.1, read on the forward strand.
GTTCGGCACTAGTAGGCTATTCACACATGGAGGAAAGATTCATAAAAGGGAAAGGCATAGAAGTGAAATGATGTTTTTAGTATGAGAATGGAGGTCGGTTCCTACTACGGCAATATATATTTCGGAGATCATATGTATGCAGCGATTAGTATCTCCTCGTAGAACTATTTCACCACTAATGAGTGGGGTATGATCAACTCTATTCATAGAAAATGTGGTCTGAGAGTTATTTGCTATACAATCTCTCAAGGTGAGCAAAAGCGAGTCGTTGAGTTCACACCTAGCGAGATTCTGTAAAAGAAACGACGCGTTTTCCCTGTCCACTTCAAAGGCCCTATTTCAGACATTTAAGATATCGACGTAGAGGAGAATCTTCCTGAAAACTTTAAGAACTGGGTAGGGTTAAACAGGTTGCTGTGAAATCAAATCCTCTTTTTCAATGTATACAGTGCACTTGCGTCCCTACGTGGTTATGAATCCGGGGGAGAGACAACTACAATTTGATGATGTAAGAACTTTATACATTATTACGACGAAACAGTTTCGTTTACCTTGTAGTTCTCATTTTCAACTTCTCATAGGATTATGCGGCCCGCGGCTCCAGATACATACCTACTAAAGACATGGTTCATACTTCACGATATATAAAATAAACCTAAAAAAATACGCGCGATAAACTATTCAAGGGGGTATATACAAAGAGGTTGATGGACTTAGTACAAGACTATTTCGTTTCATTTGAATCTCGCCTCCATAGAGGAAACATGATAATCATCTCGAAGATTGATTTGAAAGGGAATAATTCTCTTTGTTTGATATTTTACATTATTTTTATTAGGATTTATTTTTAAGGGACCACTCGGCGAGTGGAATTTTGTTTTTTTAACCGCACAGGCATAGTAGAGATTGAATGTAAGGAAATATAGTTTTCTGAATGCTTAAGAAAATACTGGAACAGCTTTCGTTAATGCAGCAGCACTACTCTAGCAAAAATGTAGCGCAGGAACGTTTTTGCACGAGGTTGAGTACAAGCATGAAAACTGCCGTCTTCCAAATTACCTTATACACTTCCTTCAGTCAAAACGAATTTCTACCAACGAGTTAAATCTTACCTAGGGTCTCATGATATGGAGTGCCTAAGCTACTATTAATATAATACTATATGAACGCCCCAAAGGTAGTTTAAATAGTATTCATCTTAACACCACTTATATACTAAGGGGATTTTATCGCTTACCTTGAGGTTTCGACTAAGACTTTCCGTGCCTCATGGGGCGAAAGTTCCTCTTGGCCTCTCCCTCCGTGCCGCTGGAGTAAGAGCCATCATCCCTCCCAGAGCTCTGAAAGTAACTAGACGAGGGGCGTTAGATGAGTCAGTCGTGGGCACCTGCAAAAAGTGAAATGGCGAGGTGATTGGAGGGCGTCTATGATAGTCAAGTAGGGGATACTGAGGGGGGGGGGGGGGGGGGGGAAGAGAGGAGGGGGGGGGGGGGGGGGAGGGGGGAGGTTGCGAAAGCCTGATAGAATAGATACTGTGTGAAATAGTGATTTGTGTCAATTAATATTATTTACTATTAACAGAGCAATGGCGGAGCAGAACAACTGAGAATATTAACGCTGGAAACTATGAAGTTATGTCTTTTAGTAGTATTTATTTTTATAGGGTTCTTCGACGGTTATGGTCATTTTGCACCTCTTCAATTCATGGAAAAACCCATCTGGGGAAACACAACACCCATGATTTGGGCGGGACTCGAACCCGCGACCTTTGGGTTAGTCGGCGGGCACGCTACCCACCAGGGTCGGCTGAAGTTATGTACGGGTAGGCAGATGGCAGGACAGATTTAACAGCTGATACAAAGCAATCTTTGGATTGGAAACCTATTAATGATGGATACATTATATAAATAAATAAAAATAGTTTTCCACTTGAGCAAAACAATATTAAGGCCTTATTTAAAAGGTATTCAAAACCGCGCCTGGGATTTGAGATATCGTACTCTCTATCTAACGGTTGCTTTTGCGTCGATTCCGTATTCAGTGCCTCTGTTGACTCTCGGATCCACTCGGAAGTTTAACCTCTGGATTACAAAAAGGGGATTTGCTGCTAATGAGCGAGTTGATTTACGAGACATCGTATTCTACTCATGTTCAGACTTGTACAGACAAGAAATACGCCTTAAAGTACACGGCGTACATTTATCCGGAATTCGTGCTTAAAATACTTCTATTCCGTTCAGGATATTACGGAGGATTTAGACCCTCGACCACAATCTTTGATAAACGGCCGGCGCCAGCAGCAGGATTAACGTCGACATGCCACACTCTCCGTCAATGCCCACTTCATTCCCGCGTCATTGTAAACTCCAAATTTTTCGGATACTGGGCCACTGGACGTATTATCAACAAACTATACTAGATAAGCAGACTTAACATTTACAATTAGGACAACTTTTATAGCTCGATCCTAATTTTCGTACATGGTGAGCGTGTGGCCGCTTTGAAACGAAAAAAATATAAACCTCTATACGCATTTCAGGGATCAATTAGTTGTTGTAGCGTTTGGGCAAGTTATCCATTCCTTCAGAAAAATACAAGTACGCTATCAGCCTGACACAAATCCAAGAGGGATAATGCACCTATGCCAGGATGAAGTCGATTAAAATTTGTATGAATAGCAAAAAAAAACTACAACGTCATTATCAAAGTGGTACTAAACCTAAGAGAAATAGGGTATTTTCAGGCGTTACTTTGTGGAAGCGATTCATAATGAAGATGAAAACACTTGGTTTTTCCACATGAA